>VDFB02260968.1:0-62568 GCA_007258455.2 Sequoia sempervirens | reverse complement strand
TTTTGATTTTTTGGGTTTTGTGCAATACAAGAAAGATTGCGATTTTTGCAAGAATTTGGAAATAAATTCAAATTAAATAAATCTATTATGACAACAGTAGTATTTGATGCCAATACGAATACCAGTCTATTATTTGTCCTTCTGGAATGATTACAAAAATTGTTCTACAAACATGCAATATAAAATAATGATTTTTATGAAGGAAAACCTGGTAAAAAGCAGCAGGCTGATCTGATGTATTGATAGTACGGCTGCAAGTAAGTGTCTTCTCCCTCTGAATAATGATTGCAAACAGCTCCAGACTCCTAGGCGCCAGGTGAGATGAAGATTGCAAGCCCAAAGGTGAGGCGTCCTAACCCAGGTGAAGATCACGCCTTTTTGAAGGTAGTACGGCCTGACAAAAAGGTACGGCTGCAGCAGTAATAAATGCTAAAATGTACGGCCCCCTTGTAACCAATGTCTAGACCTTTGGATATGGTGCGCCCTGATAGAATGACTGTCTTCTGAATGAATAACTATGCTGAAACTCTGTAAACAAATATTCTCTGAAGATCAATGATTTCCTCTGGATGAAGAAACCTCTGTTGCAATAAATCAAGTGTTATTTCACACCCTCTGAATTGCTTCTGATGGAGATGGCTCGTTCCCCAAGGAATTCGAACTTGAAACCCTAAAGCTTCTTGCTCAGATCAAAGTTGATCAATTCTCAAAATCAATAATCATCATAATGGCTCAAAACCCAATGCAAATGCACTATATCTCTCAAAAGTGCGATTTCCTCAATAATAGGGTTTTATTAAAATATTCAGCTTTTAATTCTTTCCAATTTCTTAAGTCTCCATCAAATATTTTATAATAATTTTATTAGTCAATTTATTTGCACATTGATGGCGACCCCCTCAATAGGTATACTTAAGTTATAATATAACATTATAACTTTATATTATAATCTTCAAATAATTAATATTTAATTAATACAATTAAATATTAATATCTCCCTCGTTATTCATCCGATGACTGATCCGTCTGAAGCTGACGAACACTGAAGTGATCCTAAACACTGCCAAAGCCATACTGCTAAAAATAGCAGGGGTCCCACGCTGACTGCCAGGAACTGCTAAAAATAGCAAGTTCTGCAAGAAGTCTCCAATCGAGCAAGCGAGAAGCCTATTGATCAAACTCATGGCCGAAGCTGAGCCAAGCTAAAGGTGACCCTCTATCCGATCTATGTCGGCCTCGGGGTAGGTATGATAGAGCCAATCACATTATTTCAGGAGATGTCGAGAGGGGACATGACATTATTTTAAATAATTTTGATTGAAATATTTGAGCTTCAAATCTCTCTTCATTCTTGTTACTTTGACAATACGACAATAGTTAGTCTGCTATTAATACCATAATCTCAAATCAAATAGGATATCAACTTGCATATTAGATCTACCATAACAAATAAAGTTTTTGCATAGATAAAGAATATCCGTTGTTGCAATATCGTGCAACACATAATGCAACATTTAGAATATTGATTTTGCTCACCTTGAACAATTATTTAATCATTAAAAACATATCTAAAATAATTGACTAAAAATGGGATGTGACGTTGACCGCACTTCCTCTTCACGTGACTATAGGCCTTCCATTCTTATACTTACTAATGAAATCTCATCCTCTTCTACACCTTGTGCCTTTGTAGATGACTTGGATCCTTCCTTGTCATTGGGGTAAACCTCAATCAAATGGACCCACTCTTTCCCGAAATACCTATGCGTTAGGTCCCAAGGTTCTTTATGGTTGAAGCATAGTTGTTTCCTCTACAATTCATTGCTAGTCATGCCTCTTGACTGCTAATTTCTAAATGTGTGCCTTGTTCCTTGGGGTCCATTGGGTGGGAGAGTGTGCAACCCCTAGTTTCTGTTGAAAATAATTGTATGGTGTTCCCTGTTGTTGCTAGGTGTAGTGGTTTCCAAGCTTAGGAATTTTTTATGGCAGCTTGCAACAAGTTGGGTTCAAGAGCCTTAACTAGGCCTCAAAGGGGTTCTTCAGCCTTTCCATGAAAATAAATACTAGGTGGCTCTTTGATATATCGGGTGCCATCATTGCCACTCTTTGAAAATCAGCCACATAAACCTCTTTTGAGTCTTGATGATTTAGCTATGCAAGCTCTTTGAAGTGCTCCTTAGGGTCTTGCCTCTCAAATCTATTTGTCACTGTCCTATGAAATTCTTTGTAGGTGGTGATATGACTATGCCTTTGAGTAAGTAGGTTGTGGTAACACCATTCGTGCTCAACCCCTTCTAGGTGAAGGATCACAAATTTTTTGCCTCCTCCTCGTACATTGGTCTCATTGAAAAGTACGTGTTTAGCTTTTGGATCCAAGCTCAAGTTGAGTTTTATTGGATCCATCAAACAAGGGGATAGTAGACTTTCCCAATTTGCTTTGCAAGTCTTTATGAGGCTTGTTCGAAGGGGTTCTACTTGCATTCCTTGTTCTTGGTTTTGAATTCAACATACAAAAATTCATGAAGGAAATATCTGCTTGAAATTTTGTACTCTTTGCCTTGTACTCTGTGATAGGTTCATTGTAGTCGTCTCATTTCCTATCATTTAGTTTTTATCAATTTGGGTGATGTCTGGAGCTATTTGTGGCAAGTTTTTGGGATTTCAAAGTTGTGATCCTACTCCTAAATAACAACAATGTAAATCAAACTAGGATGCAGTTGAAATCCAACATTCCTTACATTACTCTCCATTACTTTCTTTGAAACATAAAGATTCATGGTTGAAACAACAATCTACACTACTGCCAGTACAACACATGTATTAAATCAGAATTAAAGATGAATGTTCATCGATACAAAAAACAAGAAAACACACATGTTGGAATAAATGCTGAACAAAATTAAAGCTGAAAGGTAAATGCTTGAAAAGTAAACATTTTTATTTGATTTTAATTTTTTTTTATGATTTATTTAATACCTGCAGGTTAACAGAGACGGACAGGAAAACAATAACTATTCTAATTACATCACAGTAAAACAACTAATTTTTGTTACATAATAAAGAACTTTAACAAAAGAAAAGAGGTACCAAAAGATCGCCCCCTTTTGGTGGAGCGGGCCCAACTCCCTTTCTAGAAGGATCTTCCTAAGCTAACACAAAATTAGGAGAATTTTCTTCTTATTTTCATCCAATGGGACCTCATATGGTCATACTACAACAGGAGGAATGAAATTTCCCCCAGCAAAAGAATTCTTTAAAACAAAGAATTGTCTTTCTTATCTAATGGTTCCTTATTATATATTTGAACCTTATTTCGTAATTGAAATGAACTGGATTGAAAACTAAACTGGATTGAATTTTTCCCTTATTTTATTCCTAGCAATCTTTTATTCCAACAAGAGACGCTAGCTATTCTAACCAAGATATACCCTTGATTAAAGGCATGAGGTCATTTAGGCATGACTATATTAGGGGAAGCTTTCTTAAAGAAGAACTTCAGTTTTTTATATGACTCAAACCTCAAATTGGAAAGAATAGGGTGCGGAAAAACGGAATTGAAGTTAGCTAGGATTTTTATAATGATCATCTGGATAGTTGGAGTTGTTCAGCGTTGCCTTACTCTCCATGAGTTGTTTTATAATGGTACTCCAGAGCTCTGTGACCCACTTCGGAGCTAGTCGTCTTTCCTTCATGATTGGCTTTGGAGAGATCCAAAATGTTCAATCCTTAGATCCTGCAGCTGCTTTTGTCACAAAAGCACAAATATATATGCATAGAGGGAAAAAATCATAGAAACATTCAACCAGGTTCCACCTTTGAAAGAATAAGCATTAAAACACATTATCCATCTATTCTTAAAACAGTTATAGGTATTTAATAATGTATTAAATATACCAAGTCCATAGAAAATAGGGAAATGCAGCAATGTCTTTATGAAAATAAAAGATAACATCAAGATTCATCACTCTACATGAATAAAATCCAAATCTTCTTCTTGTTGATTTCCCATGTCTTTGTTTGCTTCAAGGCTTCGTTCTACAAGAACATGGCCTTGAGTAGTCTTGTACTTGCATCTAATTTCATTGGAATGTTTCAGTTTATTTCTGCAGATGAAGATGCCTCTTGTGCACAATTAGTAGAAGCCATAGTACCCTGATTGGTTTCTTTATTCTGCTTGCTCTGAATGAAGAGTTTGATGAGCTATTGCTGCCCCATCTTTTAGGGACTTCATTACCTTGAGAAATTCCTGCTTTTTATTGTTGTCTGGTATCTTTTGCTTTCTCTGTTTCCTCTAATAATACCTCACTTCCTTGTCACTTTTTGAAATGCGATAAAAATTAAGTAAAAATTTCTCTTGCAAGGTTCGACTATTAACAATCTGGTACCTATATCTGAGACAAAAACATAGGAAAATAGCCATTTCCTTTGGGCAAACCCCCTCAATGAATCTTGTATAGTGTGCATATTTGTATATCTTGTCTATAGTTTTTAGCCTAGGTTGTTTGGCTTAATTTTGGTTTAATTTAGATCTTAGGGAGCTTTTCCTCCTAATTTGAAGAATGGTTCTATTGTACACATTGTTCCATTTGTGTTTTCTTGTAAAAGACAAATTAAAATGCTAACATGGCCAATTTTTACCTATGATTTCTACTACAATCTCATGGATTGATTCCTTTGCTCTCTTTGGCTTCTCAGTGGGTATTTTGTGGAACATTTTCAAGATACCACACTTTTGATTCCTTATGTTCATTCCCAAGCAAGTAGCTGCAATTTTATTTAAGAGAAAGTTTTCACTTTAAAATGAATACGAAGCTGCTGAAAATCCATCAAACATATGGATAAATTATGTATCCTAATGTGTTCCAATTATTGAATTTGGTTTCTATCATAGCATATAGTTTTGACAATTATACAATGGTTTTCAAATCCAGATATTATATCTGACTATTTGGATGCATCGACAGCTCCTGGATAAGATGCTTTTGTTCCCCTTGATTTATTGATGTCATCTTTTATCGATCTGTTTTTGTTTGC
Organism: Sequoia sempervirens; assembly: GCA_007258455.2. Classification (NCBI taxonomy): domain Eukaryota; kingdom Viridiplantae; phylum Streptophyta; class Pinopsida; order Cupressales; family Cupressaceae; genus Sequoia; species Sequoia sempervirens. The sequence continues at coordinate 57,534 of VDFB02260968.1, read as the reverse complement.
TTCAGTCTTATATTGGTAACTTGTATTGTTGTTTAATTGTGGTTTTGAATCTGTTGCAGGAACCATATTTAATAGCAAAATTGGATTCTGCAGAGAGAACATGGAAGGAACTATCGGTATATTTCCTGATATCATTTTGATCACATTATCTACACATCTATTTGGTTACCATTTGCTTTCTCCTTAAATGGATTCAATTGATAACATTTTTGTATCTAAATAAAATATTATTGTAAAAACAAACAGTGATAAGTCATTTTCATCTTGGTATGATGTATGGCTAACATTGAATATTTTTTGAAAATTTTAGATCACACATCATTCTTGGATACTAATAAGATGTTTTATTCTTAAGAAATCTGCTTTCATTTCCTTTGTTCTACAAACTCGTTTCTTTTGAGCTAAATAACTGTTTGGGTCTTTGTTCTTCCCTTTGCATGAGGTATGGCTTTATTTTTCTCACTTGGTTGGCAATTAGACTTTCATCTCATCCTAGTTTTGCATAAAGAATTTCACCCTTCATTTCTTAGTATTCTCTTGCTTCTTCAAGTCTTTTAATTTTTTTATTCACCTTCCCCAGACCAATGGATTAAGCTAGTCATTGATGGCTTTGGGGAAAGCTTTTACCAAGCAAGCATACCAAGAATGAAGCTTACATTTGAAGGGATTGTTTTCATTGACCTCCAGAGATTTTGTATATTATTTACAGTTTTCTTTTTCAAGATCTAGGCCAAGAAAAGTTATTGCTTAGTTTTATGATACTGGAAAATATGTGTAAAGAACTGCCTATCTCTTCAAACACTTATTATATTCTAAATGCAAAACATAAGGAATACCCAGATAGAAATAGTTGAATGTGATTTGTCCATGGGATAATTCTATTATTTGGCATTTCATAAAGAGGCCAGTCTTAAGAACCAATAGTCCTCTTTGGTAATTCTTTTTCTTGATCCTTTAGATTTGGAAGGATAATTACAAAATATTTGTTAACTAGAAGGATTACCAATGTTTTGTCTTCTAGTTTATAATTCTCTGCCATCCAGCTTGTTGTATTATGTGGAACTCATAATCCCATTAACATACAAATCAATGCTTTCCCTTCCATTCTGAAGATTATTGGGGACTTTATAGATTGGTCCTCTTGTTCCTGTACTATAGAAATCTAAACAACAGTTGATAGAAGTGTTACTATGCAGTGGATCCATATTCACGTGCTATATATTTTGGTCATAGTTCTTCTAGCTCTAACCAATTGAAAGATAAACTCTCTAGAGCTTTGTTTAATAAGTCATGTTTGGGGTTGTAAATCAGAATTTGTGTTGGAAAGAAAAAGGCTATATATCCAAATGCCTAGAGGTGATGAAAAGGGACTAAAATGTAATTCAAACAGTGATTTAAAAAGTTATGAAGTAGATGCAAATAATACCAAATTGGTCATACTGCCTGTTGAAGAATTATAAGAAGCCAAAAATCCATGCAAAGAGAAAGTGAAAGAAAAGTTTTCCTTCCATCCAATATTTGGAGACATTGGAGTTTGTTATTAATGCACTTCACCAAGGATTATTTGAAGTTGGAGTATGTGAGACAAGAGTAAGTTGTGATGGTGGACAAACTGTTCTTGGAAACTCATATCTTGGGCCTTGGTACTCATTTGTTCTCTTGAGGATGTGTTTGTGGATGTCTTCAGATGTGAGGAGGCTTCAACCAATGACCCCTTGTGACGAACTCTTCTTCCCAGTCTATCAAGCGCTTCTCGTATACAACCAGCTGATTAAGTTGATTCTGCTCTGCTGGTAACTCTAACATCTGCGGGAGCAAGGTGATGACATTTTCAGTTCTATGCATGAGGTTAGAGATATACTGACGAAGCTGCTGGATTTCAGCCTTGAGGGCTGCCTTGTCTTCCCTGTCTTTTATCACTCTATCCTTTATGCTATCCGTTGCAACCTGAAGGAAATCAACCTCTGCTTGGCGTGTGCTTCTACCAAGGTTGACCTTTATCACGTCGAAGTCTTCAACATCTACCTCATTCAAGTTTTTGTCCTCTGGAGGTGCAGCTCTCTCTATTATGATCTCCTTGTCAGCGTTCCTCTCTATATGAACTTGCTTCTTTATTCTCTTATCTGGTGTGTCCTAGTAGACATGATTGAAATCTGAGAAGTCAAGTTTGTAGGATGGCTGCCTCCTCTTCCTACCCAGCTGATTCTCAAGCAAAGAAGAGTCTCAATTAATTTCACTGGAAGGGTCGTGTTGGTGTGCGTTTTGTTACCCACCGAACACAGAATAAAATGTCCAAAGACACTCTATCCTCTCTTGAAAAACCACCACGTATGCTAAGATTGCGAGAAGATCAAATGGTGATTCCAAGGTTTCTTTTGTCAGGTCTTGGTGTGTGGATAAGTTCAATGGTCGTTGTGATATGCTGGTAATACACAAAGGGACTTACGTTAACAAATCATTTACAAGCTAGGACTTAGACAAATTTGACAGTAATGCTCTCTTTTTTTTGTTTTTTTGATTTTCGGTTTGGGATTTCAAAAAAGATGCAAAAAGATAAGGGTTTAGAGGTTTTATGCTAATTCTAAGAACTCAAGAGACGGTAAAGACTGGGTGAAACCATTAACAACACTTTGTTTCGCCACACTAAAGGCAACTACACAAAGTGAGTGCAATCTTCTAGGGGTGTGCTTATGATTTTCACATCGTGAATAACTACCATCAAATCAAACAATATTTATTTAGACAAAAGTTAAGCATCCACAATATAGGCTCAGGCTAACTTTACGCATTGAACAAAAATCATTCATTCAAAGAAAGTATGAGCAAGGATTTCACCAATCTATACTATCAAATCTTTCATTGATATAACATACATTCAAATCAAATTCTACTTTAAAACCTATTCTATATTCTATACTAAATCTAATCTATGTTGAAGGAGATATGCAACCATGCAACCACTTGACAATAAGAAGGATTCAAAGCAAATCATGCATATGAACTTTTATTATCCAAAGTAGCTCTACGCAACAATTTCATAAAACTCTCTTCACAAAATGAAAATGAGAGAATGAGAGTTTATATAGAGTTTTTGAAAACAAATGAATGGCTGAGATCAATTCGAGATCAATGGCCGAGATTAAAACAAATCAACCCTAATTAGGGTTTCCCAAAACAATCATTAATAACCAGTGGATGAAAGACAAGTGGCACGAGGAGTTATCTCCTAGGAGGCACCTCCTTATCCTCTTGAGTGGCATTGTATTCAATGAATCTGGACGCTATTGTGCTGACCTCCTCCATTGTGACATGTGGCAACATATTGACCTTGAACTCCAGCATGTCCAAATCATCTGCACATTCGGTGAAAGCAATCTCCCACTTCGATTCCTGTCGTTGGAAGGCATCTTGGATGGACAAGAAGTTTGATGCCTTAGTCAAATTCTGCTTCAGGATTGGCCCAGTGATGGCGAAGAAAGTCTCTTGGATTCTGAGCTTGAGATTCTCCAGCTGCATATCATTTTCTCAAACAATATCCTTCTCAAGTATAGCTGCAGCTACAAGTAAAATCTTATTTTGAATTTCCCTCATCTGCTCCTTAGCTTTGATACTATCGGCCTTCACCTTCTCCAAGACTTCACTCCGTGCGACTAATGCCTAGTACCAGTTGTTGAAATCATATGCAGCCCCTATTGCAATTACCTTTCCATCAATCAGTTCCTACTTCAGAACTCCTTTCAGCACTCTAATGCATGGGATGATTCTGCCCTGAATATCTTGAAGGTTGTCCCATGCTTCCGCCATATCTGCAATCCTTGAAAGCAAAGAGGAAGTTTGTCCATAAGCCAATATCAATCTTTCCACAAATGCAGCCGCCTCTTCACTTTTGCTTGCCATCCACTCCTTGGTTTCTTTGGCCGTGACCATCTCTTCTTCAAAATCCTTGACTGCTTCTTGTGAAGATTTCAAAAGTGGGGGAGCCACTGGACCGTCTTGGTTAAGAGGTCTGGTCAAGTGTTGAATGGAATCCTTCAGGCGTTCAATCTCCTTTTTATATTCTCTTTTCTTTGCCACTTCCTTTTCCAACCTTGCCTTGATGGTAGCGATTGAATTGTCCAAGTCTTAAACCTCTTGACTTTTTGTTGTTGGACCCAAGTCGACAGTAGTGATGGCATACTCTTGGGGAGCAATATCCTCCTTTGACTTATCCACTGTCGGTACGACAATTTGCACTGTACGGCGACTGGTCTCATCCTTTTGGATTGTGAAATTTTTTTTGGCGGGCTTCCTTGTAGTAACTCTTTCGAGGCTGGCCAAGAAATCGGCCGTATCATCTTCCTCTAGAATTTCTATTGGTACTTTTATCTTCAATCTTTCTTTTGACCAATCAGGAATTGTAGGCTGCTCAATGCCTTCCTCTTCTTGAGTATTTTCTACACATTGGATATCTTGGACTCCTCTAAGAGCATAAATCATTCCCTCTTGAAACTCTTCACCCAGAATATCCATTTCATTTTCGGACTCTAGTATTTCCATGCCTGTGGGAGATGGGGGTTCATCATCCTCTGGCTGGATTGACTCAATATTCTTCTCAAGGATTGGAGAAGGAATTCTAATTTCTGCCAAGGACTCATCCTCAATGGTTAATATCTCGTTCACATTCGTGGACATGGTGGAATGAGATGGCCCTGACCTCTGTTTCTTCTGTACAGGGTCTTAATCTACAATCTTCTTCCCTTTCGACCTTGTAGAGTCATCAATGGCTTCCTTCCTTTTCCTAGAATGAGTGCTTTCAATCAGTTCATCACCTTGGGATGCACCAACATTTGAAGAATAGGATTCCACTTCACCCATCAAGTTATAAGTTAGAGTCGCATTTCTTCGCCGTAGCTCTTGGACTTGCTAGTCCACCCACCACTATGAATATTTGGCAACTGGCCTCATCAAGATGGTTAAGTCCGCGAGCTCTGGTTTTGACCATTTCATAGGAGGAAGAGGCCAATTCTCATCAAAGCTTGGCTGGACATATTCTCCATCATCTTCTAGTTGATCAGGCACACGGAAAAGCTTAGTCGTTCTGATTAAGTCCACTGGCAATCTGGACAATAGTTTTTTCCTGATATCATATTCATCTGCAACATTTGCCCAAAAATCCTCCAAGTCTACCTTATGCTTGTACTTCCTTCCATTCATGGTCCCAATGTGATGGTGAGGATCAAAATCAGCCCTGGACTGGTAAGATGTGAATGGGTACCATTGCATCTCCAACTTGGCACTTTCAGTTGCCTGTGCCGATGGACAAGACTCCATCATATTTCCGATGAAGAATGGAAAGGTGATGGCCGCCTTCTGCTTTGATCTCTGGAGGCTTTGGTATGTTTCCAACTACCTAAGAACCTCGAGCAAGACCATTCTGTTGGTAGGATAAATCGGAAGTCGGCAAGGACATCCGGTGAATCCTTGAACTCTGATATAGGTGAACCTTGGAAACTGGATAAAGCAGGATCCATACTTGCTGATCAAGCTCTTGGCCTCGTGAGTGAGCCTTTCATGCATTCCTCCTTGTAATATTCTAGTGATGTACATCAAGAAGGCATCATTTGCCCTTCTGAAGTGGGTCTTCTCACAGAGTTGCAATGTGGATAACAATCATAAGATTTGAATTCATTTTCACCATTGCCTACCACACCTCTGCAGATCAATCTTGTGTATCTGTAAGTTTTGGCCAATAGGTAGACAATATAGGAACTCATGTAAAAAGACTTTGTCCTTTCCAAATTTATTAACTGTTCATGGAGATTGTCACTGATTATCCACGACCAATTGAACATCTTGACACTCGAGGTGATCTCATCAATAAAGTAATACATCCATGTCTCAAATGGCACACCTTGAGGGCTGCCCATTACTCTATTTAATAACAAAATGATATCTCCGTACTCCTCCTTGAAGTCCGTACGAAGCAATTTCTTCAGCATTTTCTTGATGGAAGGCCTCGGTTTCTCTAACCACACCTTATTGATATTCATTGCACAAAGCTCCGGCTGGTCCTCATATAGTCTTTTGGCATCTTCTTTGGTTTTGTATGAAGTCCGGTTATAAGTTGGTATGCCAAATGCTTCTTGAATGGCCAACACTCCGAGATGAGCCAATATTCTCCCATCTGGCACAATGATTTGCCTCTCTTGTGCATTGTAGTGTATGGTGCATTATACTTGGTAGGAATCCATCTTGCCCGTACATTCTCTTCTTGAAATCTTTGAAATCTACATGTCCAAGGTTGGTGTCTGTGACATTCTTCCACTTGGAGCTGATTTTTGATTCTGGCTGCAGTCCTTTGCTGGTGAACTTCATCTGGGCCTTTCTCGAAGGCTCTCCTCTGGTGATCATGAACCTACAAGAAACATGGAGAAAAATATTAATTTTAAGATTTTATTTCTGATTTTCTCGGACCCTTTGCTTGGAATTTTCACTTTCATCCAGTTGAAAAGTTAAATTTTGTGGAAAAATCAGTCTGAAATTGGCTTAGCACTTAGCAAATTTTGCGAGAACAGATGAATAAGACAGAAGAAGAATGGAGAAATCCATCAAACTTGGATTCTGAACCTTCAAAATCGTATACTTTTGATGGTAAATCTGCCTTGAATTTCGAAAATTCTGTCTTCAACTTAGAAAAAGCATGTTATTCTTTGGAAATTCAGTCCTTCAACTAAAAAATTTTACTTCGTTCTCTGCTCTCTTCAAAAATTTACTTTATCTCCAAAAATCTTCCTTCAAAAATTTAACTTCTGTAACTTTGGGAGAGAGACAACCTTCTTACAATTGAATTTTTGAAAGAATAAGTTGAAAATGACAAGTTCGACCTCTTATAAAGTTGAAGAGTATTTTTTTTCTAGATTCGTTGAACTTGGTCTTGCTTTATTTTGTCCACCATGGCAATTTAATCTTTATCGAAAATCTTCAAGACAAGTTTCTAATTTTTATCAGGGCGCCATCCTTAGCCAAAATCTTCTTAAGTTGGCATAAAATCTTTTAGATTTTCTTCCTGAGTTCGAAAATTTTCAAAGTGTTGGAAAATATTCTAAGTGTTCGATTTTGATTTTTCCAATCTTTTAATTATGATGATTTTATTCGTTCATGGATTTCTCCTTAGCGAATTTTAGCATGGTCTATCCATTTGGCTTCATAGCGGACTTGAAGCTTGCTTATACATCTTCATGTGTGGATGGTTTGAAATGCCTTGGACATTTTCCTTATGTTAGGCGGACTTGGGCAATTTCATGCCAACTTCTACCTTGGGCGGACTTCATCAACACTCAGGCATTTTTTTCTTGGGCGGACTTCACCTTGGTCTTGCCATTTTATCCGTGGCCTAGGGCAGACTTGACAGTGCCTTGGACATTCATTCCTTGGTGTCTAGGCGGACTTTACCTTGTCTTAGACATAGCATTTCCCTTGACACTTAACCAAATTTTAAAATTTTATTCTCCAAGGTATCATCACTTAGCCAATTTTATGAGTTTTGCTTCCTTCTTCTTGGCTGGGTAGACTTTGAGCTTGGTTGGACATGCTTCTCTTGGGTGGACTTTGCTTGTGCCTTGCCATTTCATCTTGGAGCTAGGGCGGACTTTGCTTGTTCCATGCCAAGGTTGGGTGGACTTGAGGTTTTTCATGCCATCTTTTCTAGGGTGGACTTCACATGGCCTTGGACACAATATCTCAAGCTTGGGTGGACTTGCTCTTGACTTGGACATTTTCCTTGGGCGGACTTTAACTCCAGCTTGACTTTAACTCCAGCTTGCCATTTCTCATCCTCCTTCTTGGCTGGGTGGATTTCATCCTTGTGCTAAACCATGTGCATGGCGGACTTGGTGATGCTTATGCCATGAATTTCTTGCTATCATCTGGATCATCTGGAACAAAACCCTCACCTAGGGATTTTTCTTGCTTTTTATACTCGGAGGCACAAAATTTTAATTCTGAAGATGAAAACATTGACACCATGACCTGTGGGACCCAACCCTAGGTCAACTTTCAAAAAAGCTGAAAAAAGCAAAAAGCAAAAAGCAAAAAGTAGGCCAAAAAGCTACTACCTGGATTGGTCCCAAAGTGTTAAAAATAGAAAAAGCAAAAAGCAAAAAAGCAGAATCCCTAAAAAATAGGAAGTGTCAGAATTGACTCAAAGTAATGGCGTTCTTCTTCCTCCGTACCTTTTGAGCACTTTGACAATGTCTATGCGTTGTTCTGGGCTTGAATTCTCTACTTGGCTCGGATGATTGCTCAAAACTCTCCAAACTCTCAAAGCAATGAACTTATGAAATTGTAACGTTAAGGCAAAACCCTAAAAAGCAAACTACTGGGGGTCCCCATTTGCAATGGGGTGATGTGTGAAATAGGTCACAACAGGTCGGTGCTAGTCATAGGAAGTCCTGATGAGTGGGAATGTGTAGAGGTATTGCTACGCGGTGGCGAATCTAGTTCCAAATCAATGTGAACCGGAATTGGAGATTGTTGTGGTATTGGTGATGGCAAAGGAGGCTGAACCTCTGGCTTTGGCATGCTCCGAACTGTATTTGTGGCTGTCTCCACATGTGTTTTTGTAACAAGTGCCTTTCCTTTTGAATTGTCAGACACTTTGTTTCTTTTAGCAGGATTACTCCTTTTCTTTTGTTTTGGTTTTGACGAGGATGGTAGTAAAGACTCCACCTGTGGTGGCTCTGTACTTGGCATGACTGCTTTCCTTGTCTTCTTGCTTTCCAAGTAGAGTATACTGTTCTGAATGACCCTACTTGATCTCTCTTTGACAGATGAGTATTCCTTGGCAAACCAATTGATAGCTGGAAGTGGCTGCGTATCAACCCGTTCTCTGAAGAATTGAGGAAGTGTATCCCCATCATCATTTGACTATCCTCCCACATCCTCTGACATGAACACAAAAATCTGTGAGAGGGTGAACCTGTTTTAGTTGTGCCGGCGCACCTTGAACTCGTCCTTGCAGTTGACCCAGTAATCCTCCATAGAAGGCCTATAGTAAGAGCGACCACCAAGGCGAGTTGAATAATAACCCCAAGGGTCATATGAGCATGTGTCAACAAGGTACTTAAGATTAAGTTTCTCTAACTCATGACCTACAACCTTGGCGTCAACTGCTGTCTTGCACCTATAGATTCCCATTTGCAATGGAAAATTGGCAGCTGGCTTGCGCTTGTGGCGTAGACGTGAATGAACATTGTGTAATTGCCTCAGAAATTCCATGAAAACTGTCTTATCCGAAGGATAACGAGGTAGCATGGCTGGATTTCCTGTATATCCGTAGACGCGGATGTAGGTGTAGGTAGGGAACTGAATGAACCAGTTCGCCCATTCTACCACTGCTACTATGGCAACCGCTGAGATATGAACATGCAATTCCCGGTCTGGGTTCCTCACTGTGTACATTAAGAATGCTTCCTGCACCCACTTGAAATGTCACTCGAACTTTGTGAACTCAAGCTGGTCGTAGTATTGATGAACCTTTTGTACACTGAGAATCTCCACTGTGTTCGACCCTCTAAACTGACCCTGGTAAGCAATCAGGTATACGAGATACGAAGACATGAAATTGGTGGGCAACCAGGAAACCGGTAATCTGCTTGTGGAGAATGTCGTTGATCAAAGAGGCCCAGTTGTAATGCTCTCGCTTGGAATAAGTTGAGCAATAATGTAGTACATCAAAGGCTGAAATTTGTGAGCATCTACATGACCGGAAACACGATTAAGAAGAGTGATCAAAATCACGTACTCATCTTTGAACTCTTCGCAACCCACATTGTTTGGCAATTTAACTTTCTTCTCTTTAGACCACCTTGCCGCCATTTTGCTTTGACACATGTCCTTATTAGTGTTGAATGCTTTTTCACATTGATCCATGGTAATGACCAAACTGTTCAAATGCTGAGGAATACCAAAATTCCTCTCAATGTCCTAGGGCTTGAGATTGCAAATTAGTCGTCTATCTACTGATTGAATTTCTCGAGTAGTAGAATTGTAATGCTTGACACAAGACATCACAAATTCTATGCAATGAACTGAAAAAGGGAGTGAAGCTGCCTCTAGCAACCTGGATTCTTCGATGTTTTGAAGTATTACTTGATTTATTTTAATCGGATCCAAGATAGCCTCTAGAAGCACCTTATGCAAATTCGTGTCAATTGTACCGATGAAGTCATGAATTAAGACGGACTTAGTCTTGAATTCGATTTGTGTGTACTGCATTTTGAAAAACTCGCCTGTTGATTGTAAACACGGCTATGTTCTGACAACTTTCTCCAGAAAGCTAAAATGTCTCCTAGTGAGGCTAAAAATAGCCTGTCTGAAGGCAATTTTCACGAAAAATTCTGAGATGTGGGTTTTGTGCAGAAAACGATTCTAAGCAAACCCACAACACCAAAATTTTGAAACAATGCCATTTAGCTTGACATGCAAAAACTTTTCAGTCGGGAATTGCAGGGGTTTTAGGGTTTCCAGGGGCAATTTTTTCGAGAAAAACTAAAATATGGGTTTTGTGTAGAAGATGATTCTAAGAAAACCTAGATCTTCTGTTTTGAAAAATATTGACTTTTACTCTACCATGCAAAGGAATTTCCGAAAAGAAAAGTAGAGCTTCGAGAATTGAAGCTACGAGGCAATCTTTTTTGAAAAATTCTAACACATGGGTTTTGTAGAAAAAGCCGTGCACAACAAACCTAGATGATCAAAATTGTCAAAAGTTGACGAATTCTTGGACATGTGAGAGAAAACCTAAGACAAGAATAGAAGAATTTAAGACAAAAGATAAAAGTTTTGTGGTTCTGCTTCTGCAAAAATCGCCATGCTTGTCTGAAGTCTGCTAATTATTCTGGACTTGTATCTACAAGGAAATCTGAAAAATAATAACTATGGCGCCTTCAAATCATGCTCGCACGAGAGAAAACCTGTTTATGCTCAACCTGGTGTGAGAGAAATGGACGCATCTTTGAATATTTAAAGAATTTTGGGGTTTAGGCGTCACATTTAAGAGATAATCTTTAATTTAAAACGAAATATTTTGATTTGACCTCATTTCGTTTACAGCGCCACCTCTTTAAATTTCAATTCAACTCATCATGTGAAACTGACTTTGAGTTACAAAATAGGCGCCACCTTCAAAAATTGAAATATGCCCTTTTGCAAGCAAAAATTGACAATTGAAATTGAAGATTTTAATATTATTTTATTCAGTTGATTGAGTTCCACCTTTCTGGGTTGGCTTGAAAATGCATGTTGATTCTGAAAAGTCCACGTTTGACTTTCTAGGCGCCCTCCTTCAAAACTTGAGATTTTTAGCTAACTTCCTATTTTGTAGCTGCTTGAAAACATCACCACAACCTTTGTTGAACTTTGTTTTCCGGGCGCTAGGTTGATCCTGGAGCTGAGCTGGCACATCCACTATGTAGCAAGAACAACTTTGATGAAATGTTTGCTAGGAGCTGCAAGTGCTAAAAACTACGTTTGGTGCCTCAAAAACAAGGACGCCTTTTTCAAAAAGAATGTACACGACACCAGACAGTCATTTTCTTGTTTTGCCATTTCATGCTTCAATCTGCCACTGCTGGTGAATGATGACTCCCGTCGACTGGATGCTGGATCCATCGCGTAGCTAGAATAATTCCGCAAAGAATGACTGTATGTAGAGTGTCTGACAGTGAATTTAAGGCCCTCAAATGCAAGGGCGCCCCTGGCCTGCAGAGGCACAATTACAATCTTGAGAATGATTTTGCAAATTGCAACTTTCCAATTGAACACTGTACTTTGACTCTTGCCACTGGGAGTTGGATTGCTCTGATGTGCGCGCTGTTGATCTCCTCACGAAGTTGGAACAAATTGGAAGAGATGTCCTGGAAGTGACGAAGCGAGAAAACTGCTTCTAAGACCTCCAGTAGAAGGGAACCTTTTCCAAGGGAGTATGTAAATTCCATATTTAGCCATTATTCTGCTTGTTTTCATTCTTCAGTATTTTCTGCTAATTCTTCACTCACGGGTGTTTGACAAACCTTGAGGGTTGACGGTTGGACTTACTGAAAAGCTAGGAGGATTCTGCACAAATCTCGTGAAAATGATGGCTGCTAAAAACCTCATCTAGCTGGCCAAAAGGCTAGGCGCCCCTGGACTATAGATGTATAGTTTGATATTTTTACTTTTATCTACCCTCCATTTTACGTGCTCACTGGAATAATTGCCACGGTCACTCAGCACATCTGACGATCTTGCGAACGGATGCATCGCGGAGCTGGGCTAATTCATTCATATGGCATGTCTAATTCAAGGGCACCCCTGGGCTACAGGGGCACAGAAACTGCAAACTTGACTGTCTTTGTGATGTGTAAACTCTCCGTACCTTCTGCTTCCGCCTTCGTTTGCCAGAGTTTTACATTTGATAGACTCGCTTGATAGCTTGCTGGAAAGCTGACAAAATTCCGAAGAGAATGAATGTATCTGCAACCAAAAATAACTGAATCTGAGCCTCCAAATTGAAGGGCGCCCTTGAGCTATAGGGAGGTAGATTTGCTTTGTACTTGATGTTTTCCTCCATTTCGCACTCTGCGAACACTGTGTTGGTTGCTGAGTTGACCACGTAGAAGCATCACTGCTGCTGATGCATGTGTGTGACTGTATTTCACCATTTTATGTGTACGGACACTGCAAAGCTAACTTGCATGTTGATTGCGCAAGCGTCTCCCATGTTACAAAGTGAAGTGTTTCCAGACTTAGAATATTTTTTCCAATTTTTGCCATTTGAAAATTGAAATATTCCGAGCCAATTTTTTTTGTTTTTAACAGATTGCAAATTAAAATCAACGCACCCGTTAAGGTTAGAAGATAAACCAAAACGTGCAAAAGCAACTCTAACCAGAATGTACACCATGATCCCGATGTGGGCAGGGTGTGAGCATTGGTCAGAGGATCTGAAACAAAATGCTTATGCTGTAACTCTAACCAAGAATGGCGCCGATGATGGCGAGCATATGGTCAGAGGATCTTCTACTCTAATTGCGGAAAAGGAACTCAACACCAAGTATGTGCTACCCAATCCAGGATGGAGTGAGGGGCGACCATATGGCAGAGTGATTACAAAAAGCAATGCTTGAAAGAAATGCTGAAAGCTGAAACACTCAACACCCAGAATGTGCTTGCTGACCCAGAGTGGGAAAGTAGCTACCATAGGGCGGAGATTTATCTATTACAGAATAACTTCAGAATGAAAGAAGGTATTACAAATCAGACTTGAACAATATTGAGAGTGACTGCCAGTACTACTGTCAGTTTACAGATCAAAGGTCATTTGCCTGCCAATAACTTAAGAATCTGAAAGCTTATCATTACATCATAAGAGTTCTTCTTAGCTTGAAAGGAAATGCCAAAACAATACAACTCCCAATGATCAACTTCTAATTCTGTCTTTTGCTACAAATCTGCGCTTTAATGAATAACCAGCAGCTTATGGAATCATTCAAATGTTCACAACTCTCACATAACTCATTGGATTAACATGAAACAAAATGCAATGCATCCTAAGAACAATGGCGCTTATGCTAAGACACTGAAATCTGATCAAACAACCTTAGATTATTTATGCACAAATTTCTATGCAAGCAGCAATGGTACGGCCCTCAAGGAAGGGCGATCTGCTCTTATAAATTGATGCTTTCACTAAAAATTCTGCAAACTTGGAAACTATGGCGCCTAGGCCTAACAAAGAGAATGGAGTAACACCCAGAACAATATTTTGTTGTTTTCTTGACTTATGAATAAAAATATGAATCTGCTGTAGCAAATAATGCAAGTTCATGAAAAACTCTAATATGCAAAACTGAAACAAGGAAGCTACAAGCTGATTACAATGCACTAATCTCAAAGCAAACTCACAAACTAGACTAAATCACCACTAGTCGCTGTATTGCAAGCAAGAAGCGATGCCCGAGCTAGGAGGCCTTCATTCCTCGAAGCAATCCCAAAGCCAATCCGGCAGCATAACATTCCTGTAGATAAAAGATAATGAAATGATGAACCAAGTCTTCCTTTTATAATTTCCTGTTGACTTCTCGAAACCCTAAACTCTTCTTCAAGTCAAAACCCTAATCCCCTTCAAGAAATGGCGTCCTTTTCCTTCAAGCTCAATATTGACCTTTTTAATTAAATTCAATATTTTAATAATGGCGTCCACTTTAGAGCTTGGTTTGACTTTAGAAAATTATGAAATAATCCTTTATGAAGGCGCCACCCTCAAGAGACCACTTTTCAAAACAACTTGAAGTCAACAGACTAGGCCAAGGGGGTCAACGTTATAATATAATATTAAAACGTGACTTTAATTAAATATCTCAACTTATCTCTCCAATTGTGCCCCGAAGCCATACAAGAGCAAGTCAACAGATCAAACTGAAATAGGAAGTCAACCATGCTGGACCCGACTGTTGAACTGCCAAAAATAGAATTTACTAAAAATAGCAAATTCCGGAAAATGCTCAGAATGCCGAGATGAACACACCACTGCGAAGCTCTCTGAAAACCCAGAAAGAATCCGCCATTGAATCCACCAACTTCGAGCAAAGACATCCTCAAAAATAGGAAACCCTAATTTTACCTTCCGACTAGCCTAGGGTTTCGAGAAAAAGACCAGCGGTCCTTTGGAAAGATCAAGTTTAAAGAAGGGGACATTACAAAATCGCCGTCATTGAAGCATCTTTTTCAGCATCTTTCATCATAGAATGTTTTGCTTTGAGTTTCAGGCTTAGATTTTGACACTTGGTATTGGCCAATTGCCATTGACGACCTCAGAGGTCCTAACTTTTCTCTTGAAAAAGTGAAAATTACCCACCAGGCTTAAACTAACTTTTAACTGAAACTGAGTTCACCATTGTGATCATGATGTGAAATAAGCCAATCAAAATTAATTTCAGCCAATTCTGACAAGTTTCAATTTTTAGGGTTTTGCGACCTGAAACAGGGGTGCTTGAAACCATAATTTTCAATTTTTCTCAAATTTCACCAGTATCTTCTTGACATTAAACTGACTCAAAGTCCATACTTGATTTGCTCAAAAACTATGTTTTGACATCATTTTAACAAGATTTAGACTCTTTTAAACAAAATGCCTTAATGAAGCAAAAAATTTGGTTTGGGTACAACAATGGTCATCCCATGATGCCACCAATCGTGAGCCACTCTATCCAGGTGCAATGTGGAAAATTTAATTTCCTCATCCTCGTGCATAGGTCTCAGCGACAAATAGTTGTCGAGCTTTTGCACCCACGATCTAGCTGAGACTTGTCACTGCCATCAAAATGTGGCAAGACAACCTTGCTGATAGCATGCTGGAAATCCCTGTTAACTTGAGGTGGTGGGGGTGCTTGCGGCGCTTTATGCTCAAATCTACCTCTGCCTCTGGGTCTCTTAGCATCTATAAACTCGTGTAGAGTCAACACCTGCCTGATCTCAGGAGATAGCGTCCTATACTCGGGATAGTGTCTAGTCACATCTACCGCTGTGAGACCACGGGGTGTTTGAATTTCAGGCTGAGGATCCTATTGCTTCGCCTGCTGGACTGGAGGAACCTCCCTAGTAATAAAAGTACGCTGACCAGGCCTATGCTCATGAATGCTAGAAGAAGAATTCTGCTGAACTGACACTTGTGGCTGCTCTACCCTTGCAGTGCCACTAGACTGTCCTATCTAAAACACATGCTGCTGTGGAATAATCTGCCTCATCGTACCTATAAGTTGAGACATCATATCCATCATGTTATCATGCCTTCTCCTAAACTCTATCTCCAGACTCTCTTCCCTAGCATGCTCCTTTCTTGTATCCTTAGGGGTCTCCCTCGAAACCTCTCTATTTGCCATAAGACTTGTAATGCTTTCCTCACTGCTACTAGAGCTAGACCTGTGAATACCCAAAATACCTGAAATTGTATCACCCTTTAATATCTCTGCTCATGAAAGCTAATGCTGCATAGGATGGCAGGAACACTGCTCTGATACCACTGTAAGAGACCTGTTGTCTCTAACCCTTGCCCACTGTTGTATTGGTGAAGTGAATTTGTTTTGTTTTTGAATGATTTTTACGAATATATGGATTTTTTAATTTTCCAATATATGATGTGCAAGAACCATGCATAAAGGTAAACTGAAAACAAACTAATGAGATTCTAATTGCAAAATGCACTCCTACAGCCAAAGGTATTTTCACAAACACTAGGCATGCAAACTAAGGATGCTGATATGAAGGTGAACAACTTTAGCATTTAATCAAACATTTTGTAGCCAACCTCCAAGCTTCTATCAAATATCAAGAATAGGATACAATGCTGGTACAGATCTGAAAGTAATTACATATAATGCCAATATCAATTCCTCCTTATGCTAACCATAGCAATGACTAAAGATGCCAATGCACTTGCTGTTTGAGACAGCGATTATACCTAATGCAACTACAATGACTACAATGCGATTTTTTGTATGAGACAGCAAAGCAAACTCCGAGCAATGCAAACTATATTCATATAAGAAATTCTTTGCATAAGAATGTACATACCCTAGTGCAGGTCTGAAATCTACTTTAGCAGCAGTCTGGAAATGCAAAACTCACACTGAAAGTAACTTTGAGAGATCGCCTGGCGGCATACATTTAATTTCTCATCTCTAAATACATTAGCAGCAACAACCCATACTTAGCCACTCACAATGTAGAGAGATTTAGCTCCAAAAGTAAGGCGTTTTCTGCCTCTAACTGACACACCCAGCAGCTGGTAGTAATGCAGCCAGCATTCAATGAATTTGCTGCTTCTATAAAGCATAAAATGAAGAACTCTACAGCTGTAGATGCATCAACAAATTTATAATTCTCTCATTCAAATAAGCCCTTGAATGTTCTTCAAATCTGCCAGTAAATGAATCTTCAAACCCTTGATTAAACCCTTGTAATAGATTCCTCTAAATGCCTTTTACTGTAGTGTTTACTGTAGCATTCACTGTAGAGTGGCACTGTTCACGCTACTGTAGCAGCCAACACAAAACTCTGACATGCAAATGATTACTCTTGAACCCTTGTAATCCTTTGTATTTCTTCTCCAATTTAAGCACAAATATAACTTCTCAATGAAGCTCCCTCAACAAATAATATCAGCTGGTATTGCACAGCCTCAAAATTGCATAGACACTGAAGAGTTTTCATTCTCCAATGCTGTAGAAAGCAGAAACCCTTTCAAATTCCTCCGACCTGCTCAAATGTCAAAACCTAGAATAATATATTCACCAAATGATAATCACTTTTTGTTTTAAAATCCCTTTTATAACCTCTCAAGAGAGGTCGACCTCCTTAAGTGCTTTTAATTCTCTTTTGAAATCCACTTTAGGTTTTTAATCTAAGTTACTGATTCGTTTTTGGATTTGGGTACGGGTATGAGAACCCGGTACGGGATTCGGTCAAAAAAAATTTGGGGTTGGGTACGTTAATACAAAAACATATAAAAATCGGAAATATATACATATTTGCAGCAGTAATTAAGTTCAGAATACACCACCATATTAATAGTCAAATAACATAGCAAAAATACACCATCACTTTATACTCAAAGAGTCAAATGTCATGATATAGATTCTAGAATTATAAATTTAAGTTCAAACTTCAAACATAAAAATGTCAAGTGTTTACAATCAGCCATTAATAATTATTGATCATTGATCAATTTGAATCATATGGGTCATCAAAAAAAGCAGCTTCATCAGCATCATTAGATATGCTGATATGTAGGGTGGATGGCACTTCCAAGGATTTGCCATCATCTATACATAGAAGATCAGTCCATTGGATGCTTATAAGAGACTGAGCACATTTCAGATCAATGATTTAATAGCTTATGTTAGGTTTCCCTTTCAATTAATTAAATAAATAAAACATCAGTTTCTGCATTCACATGATTTCTTTTCCTAAGTACAGACAGTGAAGAAATATACCCCATTGGAGGCCTCTAGCTGAGTCCATTGTAGGTTGCATTGGCTTGAAAGAACAAACAAATACCCAATAGTGTTACAAACAAAATAGAGACCATTTTCATGTTTTAGCAATCTCCAAAGCAGATATTAGAAAGACAGAAAGAAAGGCATTCATATTTACAAGTTTAATTGGCTATCCCATATATAGGTTTCAAGGCCTCCACCACGACCACTTATTTGGGTTTTTCTCTTGTTATTTTAATATATTTGTCTAATTGATACACTTAAAGGTATGCTTCTAATGGTGCTTGAAAAAAATGTTTAAATCATGGTCTAAAATCCTCAAAACCGTATCCACAGAGCACTCATCGTACCCTGGACGTATCTGTAGTCTGAAAAACAAATCCTGGACGAATTTGTATCGTATCAAATCCGAATCACGAATCCATATTGTACCGTATCGTATCCAGGCTCTGCTAGGGACAAATCGGTAACTTAGTTTTTAATTAAAACTTTATAATATCTCTCTCAACATGGGCGCCCAAAATAATATTATAAAAATGTACTTTAAGTGAATTTAATTGAGGGTCATGGCCTCATCGAAGATAAAGTACACTTTTACTTTATAATTTAACTTTATAATATTTAATTATCATTAAATATTTAATATTTTGCCCATCCAACTGAATAAGAGGTCAATGCTGTATCTGAGACTTGTCCAGGTGCCTTACTAAATTTAGTATCCCCGACTCCCTTGAATTGGTGACTTACTATAAATAGTAAGTATGAAGAATTGAGTCCAACGAAGGCCAAACCTGAACCCACACTGAGCTTTGAAGGAGAAAACCCTCTGATTACTGCCAAGAAGGACCCTCTAACCGTTTGTGTTACCTATGAGGGCCAGGAATAGGCTAAAGCATCAACAAACAAGATTAAGCTAAAAAGGGGACATTACATAAGAGACCCTCCCAACACTTATATTTATTTTTTACAATAATTTACTAGATGTCCCACATTAAATCATTTCCAGCAACAAAATGCTACATTCTCATAATCTAGTGGTTGCTTCAACACCTCTTTTCCTATTTTTAATCCAATATTGGTTCGAAGACCAAGCAAAAAATCTATCTCTACTAATACACAAGCAGTGGAGGTTTAAGCATGCCTCTGAGTTTCAGGAGAGATAAATAGACATTTTCCTTGTAATGTCCCTCTCGAGCAAGCACTTGTTCATTGTATGTGAACTTCTAAAGGAAATTTTTTATGAATTTTACAAATTCAACAAGGAGTTTGGAGGAGAAGCATATTTCACTATACCAAGATTACAATCAATTACTATCTAGTGTTTGAAGTCTTTGTGGTTCTTGCATAATCTTGGTCTTATTCATTATGATTTGAAGCTTGAGAACATTCTTATGAAAAGCTACAGTATGTGTGAGGTGAAGGTTATTGATCTTGGTAGTAGCTGTTTTGACATAGATAATCTCTGCTCAAATGTGTAAGTCTTGATCCTATCAGACACAAGAGGTTATCCTTGGGCTTTCCTATGATAATAGGATAGACAAATGGTCTCTTGGATGCATCCTTCCTGGACTTTTCTTGGGCAATGTTCTCTTTCAAAGAGACTCTTTAGCAGCCTTGTTAGCTAGAATAATTGCAGTAGTTGGGCCAATTGATGAAGAGATGCTTGTCATGAGGCATGAGACACACAAGTACTTTACCAAAAGCTACACGCTTTTTGAAACAATTTCAACTTTCAAAAATGAACGTGCATTCTTCTTCTCTTCTCGAGGATGAAAGCCCTTTGGATTTGTGAATCTTTGAGGACAGAAACCCTCCATGTTTTTGGTGCATTTCCACACAAGGATTGTAGTTGTGCTTCATCCGATAAAGATTTCCAGTATCTAGTTATTGTTTTCGGTTTGGTAATTTCTAGATTTTGGTGAGAGCTTCTGTGGTTTCTAGTTTTTCTAGTTGTTTGTACAATGGGATTTTCTAAATAAATATTTATAACAGTTTTTTGTTTGTTTTTGTGATTTTTGGTTTTTTTTTTAATTCCTGAATTTGAATCTAACTGTTTTTTTTTTATTTATTCCTGAATCTGACTGTTTTTTGTTTGTTTTTGTGATTTTTGGTTTTTTTGGTGTTCTTGCATAAATATTGAAAATGTCGATTTTGCAATAAAATAATATAAAATCTAAATAAATTCTTACAACTCTGGAAATAACAGAATCTATTGCAAATACTGATGCCGGACTATTATTTAATCTTCTGAAATGATTACAATGAAGATCCAATTACATGCAAATAAAAGGGCAATGATATTTTATTGAAAACCTGGAAATCGCAGCAATAAATGATCTTCTGGAGATGGTACGGCTGAGATGATTAATCACTTTTCCTTGCGCCAGAAGGATGAATCCACTGCTAGTGAAATATGCGCCCCTGGTAATGAAGTCTGACTGCCAAAGATGAAGGCGTTTTGCTCTGTAAACAAAAGTACAGCCTTTCTTGAATGGTACGGCCAGGTACAGCAGAAGTACGGCCTGGTAACAGCAACAATTAATAAATAAAATGTACGGCCCTTACTGGAATCTCCAAATCCAAAGAAATAGGCGCCTCAACTGTATAAACCCTGCTGGATGAATTGCTAATCAAAAACCCTAAATATTTTATTGTCTGTGATGCTCTGTAACTTCTTCTGAATGAAGAAATCTCTTGCCTGGCAATAAATCGGATGATATCTCACACCCTTTGAACTGCTTTCACTGGAGATGGCTCGTTCCCCAATGCTCTGAGACTAAAACCCTTGGCTTCCGTGCTTTGGACGAAACTTGATCAATTTTCAATTCACAAAATAACATAATGGCTCGATTTTCAATGCAAATGCCTTATACTCTTGAAAAATGCGAATTCCTTAAAAATAGGGATCATTAAAAGAATTTGACTTATTATTTTAATTCTTTCAATAGTCTCTGATCAAATTTTTATTTTAAAATATAATCACCAATTGGCCCCTTCCATGATGGGCGACCCCTTCATCAGTCCACTTAAGTTATAATATTAAAATATTATAACTTTATAACATATGCTCCAAAAATAATTAATATTTAATTAATCAATTAAATATTAATATCTCCCTCGAAATGAGTCCGATTCACGAACCGTCTGAAGCTGGTGACTAAGTGGATGATCCTGCACCTGATCAAACCATACTGCTAAAAATAGCAGGGGTGCCTTGCTGCGTGCCAAATACTGCTAAAAATAGCAACTCAGGCTAGAAGTGTCCGAATAAGCCCGAACGAAAGCCAACTGATCAAATACTGACAACTGAAGCTGAGCCAAGCTCCATCAAGACCCTCTATCCAACCTATCAGCCTACGAGGGTCGCATAATAGGCTAATCCTGTGCTCTGAGAGATGTCAACTAGAAGGGGACATGACAGGCCGTACTTCTGCTGTACTTGGCCGTACCATTCAAGAAAGGCTGTACTTTTGTTTACAGAGCAAAACGCCTTCATCTTTGGCAGTCAGACTTCATTACCAGGGGCGCATATTTCACTAGCAGTGGATTCATCCTTCTGGCGCAAGGAAAAGTGATTAATCATCTCAGCCGTACCATCTCCAGAAGATCATTTATTGCTGCGATTTCCAGGTTTTCAATAAAATATCATTGCCCTTTTATTTGCATGTAATTGGATCTTCATTGTAATCATTTCAGAAGATTAAATAATAGTCCGGCATCAGTATTTGCAATAGATTCTGTTATTTCCGGAGTTGTAAGAATTTATTTAGATTTTATATTATTTTATTGCAAAATCGCCATTTTCAATATTTATGCAAGAACACCAAAAAAACCAAAAATCACAAAAACAAACAAAAAACAGTCAGATTCAGGAAACAGGGGAAACTAGGGTTTCTACAATTTCCAGTATCTAGTTATTGTTTTCGGTTTGGTAATTTCTAGATTTTGGTGAGAGCTTCTGTGGTTTCTAGTTTTTCTAGTTGTTTGTACAATGGGATTTTCTAAATAAATATTTATAACAGTTTGATGGTATTTTTTCTTGAGTTGAAGTTTACATTTCCAGTTTCTGCACCTGAAAGTTATGTTTTTTTGTTTTCTACCTGATTGAAAAACTATTGTGAAATTATAGTAATTAAATTGCTGGCCATTCCACTGCAATATTGAGCCCGTACTACTACAATATTGAGGCTGTATTGCATCAGTTTTGGGCCATACTTTTTTTGGGGGTCAAATGTTATTAGTTTGTATTCAAATAACTAGCTGCAGCAAATGAGGGAGTAAATTATGTTGAAAACTCAATATTGGTGTTTTTTGTGCTATCCGTACCTTTTTTGAGGATCGAAATATTGATATTTTAATGGTTTGTGAAGGGGCAAGATTTGACAAAAGTTTGATTCATTCTCCCTTGGTCTGCAATCGCTGTTCCCTGATCGCTGCCTTTTTAGAATAGTTCCTTTGAGAATTAATAATATTTATTAATTCTGTCTTTTCTAGTGGGTTTCAGCCAGCCGTAGTATTTTATGCTACTATTTATCAGCAATTAAAGGAGCTGTACAGTTTAGTCTTATTGAGCAGTTTAATTTCCAGCCTTTTTGGAAGTGCTGTACAGATGTGAATAGGTGCAGCAATATTCCCATTAGTAATCATTTAATCCTTCTGGTTATATATTCAGGATTTTTGGAAGGTAATTTGGGTGTTTTGTTGCTGTGCTCTATCTGGGCCATTTTCTAAGCTTTGCAGCAGCTTATACCACATGTCTCAGACCATAGAAGAACTGTGCCTTTGGAATATTGACAACCATATAAGTTTTTGCAATGGGTACATCCTTTTGAGCATCTGCAACAGCTAGTATCTTGAGTTGGGTGCATAATATTCTTCTCATATTTTATTATTCAGAGAATACTTGACTGCTACTATTGTTTCAAAAGTTTAGTCTTATTGAGCAGTTTAATTTCCAACCTTTTTGGAAGTGCTGTACATATGTGAATAGGTACAGCAATATTCCCATTAGTAATCATTTAATCCTTCTGGTTATATATTCAGGATTTTTGAAAGTTAATTTGGGTATTTTGTTGCTGTGCTCTATCTGGGCCATTTCCTAAGTTTTGCAGCAGGTTATACCTCATGTCTCAGACCATAGAAGAACTGTTCCTTT
Organism: Sequoia sempervirens; assembly: GCA_007258455.2. Lineage (NCBI taxonomy): Eukaryota > Viridiplantae > Streptophyta > Pinopsida > Cupressales > Cupressaceae > Sequoia > Sequoia sempervirens. The sequence continues at coordinate 34,365 of VDFB02260968.1, read as the reverse complement.
GGATTATTGACAAACATATAAGTTTTTAGCAACGGGTACATCCTTTTGAGCATCTGCAACATGCCAACAGCTAGTATCTTGAGTTGGGTGCATAATATTCTTCTCATATTTTATTATTCAGAGAATACTTGACTGCTGCAAATAATTACTGTTGTTTCAAAATTTTAATCAGCTTGGATTAGTATTGAAGATTCTTCTTTGGCCTTGCATCATTTTGGGTAATTATTTGTGTTTTTAGTTACATGCCAATTGTTTGATAAAATGTTATTTTTCAGAATGTTGGATAATTGTTTGACAAAATACCTGAATGTAATTGTTGAAGAAAACTAATTGCTTTCGATATCATATTGTAACTATTGGTCGGTTTACTGCCAGTATTTGAATGTCCAAAGATTTTGGATGGTTCACCATTGGATCCATTTTAATTGTAAGAAGGTCTTGGTCGGTTCACTGCTAGACCCATTGCATTTCATAATCTGCCAATTTGTTTTTGATTATATAGCCTGTTTGGCATTGATTGGATCTGCATGCAATCATCCATTTTAGTTTGATCTGTTTCTGCTTGTAATTTGCTGGTGGCTCTTGCATTTGCACATTGATTGTACATTGGATGGCTAGCTGCCAATATCTTTCTAGTAATATTTCTCTGTCCTTGTTCTACATCCGTATGCTCTCACATTGTCCATCTCAAGATCTTGGTGATTAGAAAGAGTAGAATTTGAGTGATTGCAAGATTTTTTATGTGCATTTTAGCTAACGCCCCGTGGGGGTTATTACATCCCCATAGAGTTGCCTATGCCCTTCAAAGTGGAAGTTTGCCCAATTTTTTGGAAATCTAACCCGTATTGGGGCTATGTGAAAGTTTTCCGTTGTTTGATTGAATCTTGGATACAAAGGTTTTAAAAATAGGGGTGCCATTGCCTAGTTCCAAGATCCTTTTTCCAAAATCTTGCCCTTATTTTCTACATAATGAAAAACACCTACAAAGAAACCTTGTGCATAAGGATAAATGACAAGAGGGGCTTCAGGAAAAGGGAAGCAGGTAGATTTTACCCATTCATTCAGTTCTAGAAGGCTTGGTCAGAGGTTGCTAAATCTGCAAATTAGTGCCATCTCCATGTGGTATTCCTTATTTTCTTCCATTTCTTCTTCAAGCTCCAAAATGGGCATCTTATTTGTTGCTTTGATCTGCGCCCTACCTCCTCAAAAACCCTTATTGTTAGTTGCAGCATTATATTGAGTCTTGACAATCTGTTCCTGAGGGAAAGCTTGCTGCTGTTGCCTCATAAGATCTCTTTGCTTCTTAGTCATTCTGCAATCTTTCTTGATCAGGTAATGGCTGCTTCCCTTCCAGCTTATTTTGGAGTGTGTGTGGCGACTTTGCCCAAGTTGGCATTATCCAGCTGATGCCTTTGAATATCTTTCTCCTTATTAAGCTTTTTACCTGCAGATTGTTCCAACTCAACACTGTGCTTACTGATTATCTGCAGGCTGCTCCCTTGTCCCTACTGTTGCAGCAACACCCAGGTTAGGGTTTTCTCCTTTCAACTCGTCCATCTTTTACTCAATTTAGCCAATATCACATGATACTAGAACTATTTAAGATAAGTTTGGTTGTGTTATTAATGCTTATCAAGTAACAATTTTTTTGAATAGCTGGTGAGCTTGAACTGAGTTAATCAATTCTAATATTAGGCTGGAAAGTTGAGTCAAATTTTCAAATTTGCCACTTTTTAGTGACTCGTGTGACTGTTTCTTACAAAAAATGCTATTTTTTGTTAGAGTAGAATTATTATTTAATTATTTTCATATTCTACTTTATGTATTAGGCCACCTTAGATGGCTATGTGTCATTTGGAGAGTTAGTTGAACTCTTCAAAGATATGTGGCACTTTTCATTTGCCACTTGGTGGAGCATTCTTTCCACCTTGAGTTGAGTATTCCTACAGTGACCGAAACTCGTCATCCTATTATGTACAATCTTTCTCATTGTAAATATAATCCCATTTTTACCATCAATCTATTTGAAGATTGATTTCAGCTTTGTGTGCTTGCTTTGTGTTTTATTCTCACAAGGTCGATGCTCACTTTCATCTAGATCGATCCTTCTCCACCTACATTTTTCATATTAGAGACTTATTTTTTTGGGAGTAACCTTATCCTTCTTGACACCTTTCAACATCTTTCTCCTTATTTAGCTTTGTACCTGCAGATTGTTCCTACCCAATCACTGTGCTTACTGATTGATCTGTAGGCTGCCTACCACTGCAGCAACAGCCAAATTAGGGTTTTCTCCTTTCAAGTCTTCCATCTTTTACTCAAATTAGCCAATATCACATGATATTAGAACTATGTAAGATAAGTTTGGTTGAGTGTTATTAATGTTTATGGATTAACACTAAGTTACCGGTTCGGGTTCGGGTTCGGGTTCGGTTTCGAGGATCCTGTTCGTGGGTTTGGGAAATTTTTTTTTTGGGGCTGGGTTCGTTAATACAAAAACATATAAAAATCAGAAATATATACATATTTGCAGCAGTAACTAAGTTCAAAATACACCACCATATTAATAGTCAAATAACATAGCAAAAATACACCACCACTTTCATAGTCAAATATTAAAATATTAGTGATACTCAAATGTCATGATATAAATTACAGTTCAAACATAAAAATGTCAAGTGTTTACAATCAGCCATCATTGATCCTTTGATATCTTTGACGAGCTTTTAGGTGAAAGAATTTAGTGTTAGAATGCCCTTCACAAAACTAGGTCATATGAGATTTGAGTCTCTAGTGTTCTTCCTGCTGAGCTTTTTCATGCAACTAAGAGATGAGAGAATCTCTCTCATGTTTGAGAGCACCAGTAAGGGGCTCAGTTTCTGTTTTCTCTTTTTGCCCAAGCCTAAGCAAAAGGAAGTGCTTTGGCATAGCAGAGAAAGAGTAGCCTTTTGACCATTTTCTCAGATGAGTCTTTATTTTGGAGATCTTAAGTTTCTAGATATCTTGAGAATTATTGGAGAGGCACCTAGAGTTCTAGCTATGCTCCACCTATGAAGAGAAACTAGGCAAAAGAGTCCAATTAGCATTATATTTGAACAGAACAGGGCCCTTGGTTTTGTTGCACACACTATCTAAAAGAAGTGGCTTGTGATTAGAAATCGTGTTTGGATTATTATCAATGATGGCTGATTGCACCACCATATTAAAAGCTCATTAAAGGTCATTGATCGAACCCACAGTCTGGTTTTCAAACCTTGGTTGAACCCACAGATTGATTTTTGAACCCACAGTCAGGGTTTTGAACCCTGACCAAACCCACAGTGAAAAATTCGAACCCTGCCAGTATTTGTACTGAACCGGACCCGAATGTCGAATTTGTACCAAACCGGATCGAACCCTGGGTCTAAATTGAGTGAACCGGTAACTTAGGATTAACAAAAAAAATGATTAAAGCTGATGAGCTTGAGCTAAGTTAAATGATTCTAATATAGGCTGGAAAGTCGAGTCAAATTTTCAATTTTGCCACTTTTAAGTGACTCATGTGACTTTTTTAAAAGAATGCCATTTTTCATATTAGATTCTTACATCTCTAGGATTAATCTTATCCATTTTGACTAGACATCAATTTCAAGCTTGATTGAGTTTATCGTTCTTTCACCATCCCTAGTAGTTTTTCTTCCTATTTCTTAATTCAACTGCTGGTTGCATGAGAGTATTTGACATATTTATTGAGAAAAACGAGGTTAAGAGATATCATCTTATGGTTAATGTGTTGTAGCTAAGACTGGCAGATCCAGATGTTTCGTCTAATCCTGCTGAGTACCAAAAGCTTGCCAAATCCTTATCAGAGATTGAAGAGGTATGTGTAGAATATGATTGCCCATGATTTTCTTATGTTCAATTAATTGCTACTGCAGATACAATATGTGCTTTGCTGAACACTACTGTTTAAAATTTTAAACAATATCTAAGTTTTGCAGGTGGTTACAACATACCAAAAGTTTAAGGACGTTGAAATCCAGCTTCAACAATCAAGAGGTTAAAAGGAAACAAAAATTGTTAGCTATTTCAAAACTTTATTTTAAATTTTATATGATTATGTTATTTGGCTGTTGATTCTTGCTTTATCTTCATAATATCATATATATACTTGGATGTTAGAACTGGCGAAAGAACCTGGGATTGATCAAGATATGTCTGAAATGGTTGCCGATGAAATAAATATCTTATCAAAGGAATTGTGTGAGCTTGAGGAGAAGCTAAAGGTTTTTGTTTCTACACTTAATCTTTTTGTTGTCTACTGTTATAAGTTTTCATCTAGAAATTTGTATTTAATAGTTATAATTTGTTTTCATTAGTTGTCATTTAGATATTTATATTCAATACATTGTAGATAATGTAACTATTTCTTTTATAACATACTTTTTTAATTCAGTATGTATCCAGTTGTGGTTTTTTATGTTGCAAGCTTCTCTTTTTGATGCATACTATCAGTATAACAGCAACTGTTAACCACTATAAACATTTTAAATCATTAATAGTGTGGTATATTAAGTAGTCTGTGACATTATATTTCTAAGTTCTAGCAACACAGTAACCAACTATAGGCAACATAGTTCATATTTAATGTGTGAAAAGCACAAGATGGTTATCTTTGAGCTCATATTATTGAGGTAAGAGTGTAATTTGTGAGAAACACAAGGTGCTTGTGTGTATGTATTTTGATATTTTCTACATGATACAGAATGAGGTATTCTGGCCTAGAGTTACTGAAAGGAGAGAAAACTTGATTCCTTATACATTTTGATTTCACTAAATAAGATCATGTTCTGTGGGAAGAAGGAGCTTTGTGTTTGTTGAAAACAAATTGTAATTCCACATCTTATTTGATTTGTGCTAGTAGTTCAGAAATATGTGAATTTGGGAGTTTAAATTTGCTAATATGTAATTATTTGGTATCGAATGCAAATTTTGTTTTGGTGTCTTTGCTACCCAGTGCTTCTGCCAGCAATAATATAGTTTGTAGTCGTCATTTTTAAATTTCCAACCCTATGTTGATCTTTCTTTCTATGACAAGGATGTTTCTATGATGGTTTGTTAGGTGATATGGAGGATTTATGGTCTGGCTTTTCTAATATTTATGGATTGGCTGCTCCTTTTTGTCCTCTAGTGGTAGGCTAATTGTCTTAGATTCAGATGGATTGGCTGGTGGGGGATACATGCTCTAACCACTCCGCTCCTTCCATCTCTATGCAGTTTCTTCTGATGGCCAACTAGTTCATCTTTGAGGAGATACTAAATGATCAAAGGCTAGGAAGTCCTTTGAAAACATTGTGAGATCCCAAGATGAAAAAAATGAAAATTCTATGTCGGTCTGGCAGAGGATTACATGTTAAGTCAGCTCCTTGATTGTGTAAATGTGATGGATGAAGCTTCTAGGTTCACTATGGACTACGCCAGACTGCTTTGGTGGGGGGGGAGATAAAGGATAAAAAATACTAAAATGGACCACTGTAAATTTGTTTAGAGTTGGCTTGTCAGCTTGAATGGGAGAGAATATCATAGTTTATGATGTACTATAGGCCTTAATAGACCTAGGACAATCAACTGCATGTTTGAACACTCTTTAGGTGGCCTTCCTAATGCTACTACCAATAGCTTGGGTTTGCGTGAAGATATTCAATCCATAGAAATAGGGATTATGTTGACATTGGAAATATCTGAAAAGTTTAGAAGTTGGCATCATGTGAGCCTCCTACTATCATGCAAGATGTTGAATGTAATCCATGATTGGATGAAAACAATTTTAAAGGTTTATGAGATGGCAACTGATGATTCCTGCAATCTTGAAAAAGTGCTGGCAGAGATTTCCTTGGACAAGTAGGACCCCCAAATGGAGGCCTTTAGTGAGGGCAATAGTGTCATGTCCCCTATTCAAGCATAAGTCATAGCGAGACCTTTAGTGTATTATTTTATTTCCCATAGGCTATTGGGGTGATGCAAGGGAAATAATTTAATACTTAGCTTAAGTTCTAAAATTTTTTTTATGTTTTATTTATAAAAGACAACTTATATTTTATTATTAAAAAGTTATAAAGTGTTGCTAGGATTGGGGTCCAAAAGTAATGGTTCATTAAATGACTTCTAGGCACTTTTTAAAATAAAGTTTTGGAGGGAAAAGGGAAAAAATAATATATATTATATTCCCTCAAGGTCCTATTTAAGTAGGAGTTGAGTACTTAAGAAGTTTACAAATTTATGAAATCAAACCCTATTCTTTTGAGATCGAATAAAAGTTCATCTTTTTACCTAAGGATGTGTTGGTTGAATATTTTGTAAACTTAGGAGGTTTGGCAAAATGGTGATTTCAACACAGTGTGTGAGTTAAACTCTCCTATTTAAGGGAAGGCTTCCCCTATCTAAATAACTAAAAACAAATATGGGTGGAACAATAATCTCTCCTCTTGTTTCAGGAAAGATTAAACTATTTTCTCTTCACAGAAAAAGTAATCTGGACTTTTAAATAGATTTTAACAGCAGCTTGCAATAAATTCAGTAGAAAGGAAATGAAGTTTTTTGAAAGCTCAAAGACTTCTGTCACTTCCTTCGGGACGGGAAAACAACCTCAAGCGCAAAGTCTTGAAAATCTGCAATCCTATCTACCCTTTTGAAAGATAATTCTAATGATAATATACAGCATAAGACAGCACAGAGTCTGCAAATATGATGTATCTATTAATGAAATATTCGAGCCAATTTTTTCGTTTTCAAATAACAGATTAAAGCGGTGCACCCGTTAAGGTTAGAGAGAAAACCAAAACGTGCAAGAAAGCAACTCTAACCAGAATGGCACCGATGATGGTGAGCATTGGTCAGAGGATCTAAAATAAACTGCTTATGCTGGAAAAGGAACTCGACGCCAAGTATGTGCTACCCAATCCAAAGCGGAGTGAGGGGCGACCATATGACGGAGTGAATACAAAACAATGCTTGAAAGAAAGATGCTGAGAAATGAAACTACTCAACACCCAGAATGTGCTTGCTAACCCGGAATGGGATAGTAGCGACCATAGGGCGGAGATCTCACTATTACAATAACTTTGAATGGAAATGAGAACACAATCTGATTTAAGCAATAATGAATTAACTGCCAGTACTACTGTCAGTTTTACAAATAAGGAGCCTTTGCCTGCCAATGTCTTATGAATTTAAAGGATCAGCATTACATCATTTGGAATCCACCGTTACTTTGCATAGTAATACAAAAACCAAATGCCTTCAAATATCAAGATACAGATTTCTGATTTTATTACAATCTGCTCATTAAATGTTTAGAACAGCAGTCTAAGGAATTGCTAAAATGCTCATATCTTCCACGAATGACCTCCGATTAACTAGAAATCAAATGCATTAACTCTTAACTAAGCACACGCCTAGGATGAGACACTGAAAACAGATCTAAAGCCCATATATTAATTATGCACAAATCCCAATGTCCCTAGATGGTACGGCCCAGCTGAGAAACTCGACTTGGCTTTAAAAATTCAATTCACAACATTAAAATCTGCAATATGGAGCATAAGGGCGCCTAAGGCTAACACAGACAATAAGCTAATACCCACAATGATATTTTTGGTATTTTCTGATTTATGAAGCAAACATGCAATCTGCTGTCTTAAAACAATGCAATAAGCTGAAACTATTAAATGCTAACTTCGAATCTAACTATGCAATGAACTGATGAACAAAACACACTAAATGCAACTCACAGTACAATGATTCACCACTAGATGTTGTCTTCCAAACACGAAGTGATGCCCAAGCTAGGAGGCCTTCATTCCTCGAAGCAGTCCCAGAGCCAATCCGGCAGCATAACAGTATAGTCGTCAAAAGATCCCCAAAATGATGCACAAGACTCCTTTTTATAATTTTCGCTTGACTTCACGAACCCTAAAATCTGCTTTTAGGTCAAAACCTTCATCTCCTCAAGAAGGCGTACTTTCTCTTCAAGGCTTTAAGAATTGACATTTTAATTAAATATCATCCTTTGAAATATGCGCCCCTCAAACCTTTGCTTTGACTTAGGGAAATATTAAATCATTTCTCAATGAGGGCGCCACCCTCAAGGACCCACCTTTTAAAAACAACATTAAGTCATTAAGTCTAAGCCAAGGGTCAACGTTTAATTATAATAATTAAAACGTGACTTTTTTAATTAAATGACTTAACTTATCCTTTCGCAAAGGCCCTGAAGTCAAAACTGAGCAAAACAACTGACCCACTGAAGCAGGAAGTCAACCGAGCTGAACTCATCTGGAAAGCTGCTAAAAATAGAATTTACTAAAAATAGTAAATTCCAAAAAGTGCTCTGAATGCTGAGACGAACATACCACTGCGAAGCCCTCTGAAAACCCAGAAGGAATCCGCCATTAAATCCACCATCTCTGAGCAATGACCTCCTCAAAAATAGGAAACCCTAAATTTAACTTCCGACTAGCCTTCGGGTTCCCAAAGAAAGGCCAACGGTCACTGGAAATGTCAGGCTTGAGAAGGGGACATTACAATTAACTACTATAAGTGGGAATCGTTACGAGCACAAAGACTTGCAATTCTTCTTAACTTCTAAATTATGAATTCAATCTTCAACCTTTACAGCACAAAGTCCGAAAATATTTCAATTGAAGCTCTCCCTAGCAATCTTCCACAATCTTCAAATGATCACAAAGTAATGCTCCAAAATGACATAAGAACACAATGGATACAAAGTAGGATTTCAACACAAAGTCTGAAATCTGCAACTCTTTGATATTATTTGAAAAAGATAAACTTATAACTATAAAGCTCAAAGTCTTTATGAGTACAAAATTCTGCAGAGTTTTCTTGCTTGCCAAAAAGATACCTTTACAAAGGACCCTCTCAAGTATTTATAGGAGAGAGGTCATGAGAAAAAGGTGGGAGGATCCCAACTAACTTGAGAAATTCTCTCAACCACCAACTACTTGCAATTGACTTATTTCAAATTACAAGTCCTATTGTAATTTGACTTGTAACTTGATTACATGTAATTACATTTTACAAAAATGCAAGTGAAAGAAACACTTGCAATTACAATTTTTGCTTTCACATGTAACTTGTCAAAACAAAATACATAAAACATAACAGAAGTAAATTATATGTCATCCTCTATCAATGAAGTCATCATGTTGCTACAAACTGCTCTTTAATCAACTGTCTTTTCCTTTTCACAATTCTAAGATGTCTTGATTCACCGTCCTATCTCAATAGACCTGTATAGGACTGCCTTTGCATGTTACTAATTTCCATAGGTAAGAAGATCTTTTGATGAAGAATATCCTTTTTAAAGATCTCTTGGAAATATCATTGTAATGTCCCCTTCTCAACCCGACCTTTCCAGTGACCATTGGCCTTTTTCTGGAAACCCGAAGGCTAGTCAAGGTAAAATTAGGGTTTCCTATTTTTAAGGATGTCCTTGCTCAGAGTTAGTGGATTCAATGGCGGATTCTTTCTGGGTTTTAGAGAGCTTCGCAGTGGTATGTTCATCTCGCTTTCTGAAAGATCTTCGTGAATTTACTATTTTTAGTAAATTCTATTTCTGGCAGTTTTTCAGTTGGGTTCGGCTTGGTTGACTTCCTACTTCAGTTTGGTCAGTTGACTTGGTCATTATTGGCTTCAGGGCACAATTGGAGAGATAAGTTGATATATTTAATTAAAAGTCACGTTTTAATATTTTATTCGAACGTTGACCCCTTGGCCTAGTCTATTGACTTTATGTTGTTTTGAAAAGTGGTCTTTTTGAGGGTGGCGCCTCATTAAGGATTATTTTATATTTTATCCAAAGTCAAATCAAGATATAAGGTGGGCGCATTTATTAAAGTATTGAATTTATTTTAAAAGTGAATATTCAACTTGAAGGAAAAGGACGCCATCTTTGAGGAGATTAGGGTTTTTGACTTTGAGAGGAGTTTAGGGTTTCGAGAAGTCAACCTGAAATTATAAAAGGAAGACTTGGATCATCATTTGGGTATCTTTTATCTACAGGAATGTTATGCTGCCGGATTGGCTTTGGGATTGCTTCGAGGAATGAAGGCCTCCTAGCTTGGGCATTGCTTCTCGCTTGAAAGACAGCGACTAGTGGTGATTTAAGATAGATTTGTGAGTTTGCATTTAGTTTTGAGCATTGTTTCAGCTTGTGCATTATTAGATCTGTTTTGCATATTAGTGGGTTTCAGCATTTTGCATTTTAAGCTACAGCAGATCCGTGTTTTCATTTGTAAATCAGAAAACAAAAATAATCTCGTTCTGGGTATTGTGTCATTGCATCTTATTGGTAAGGGCGCCCCTTCATGAATATTTGCAGATTTTAATACGAAGCTTATGATTTTATAATGCAAATCCGTCATTCCTTGAAGGCCGAACTTTCTAGAGTGCATTGGGATTCGTGTCAGTAATTAATAACCATTTTAGATGCCATTTCTTATTACTAAGTTAGGTGCCATCATTTTGAGGGTCTATTGCATCAGATTTGAGATCATTTGGGTGAGAAATGAGAGAGTTATGAGCATATGAGTAAATTCATAGGTTGCTGGTTTTATGACAAAAAGTGCAGATTTGTATGACAGTTTAAGAAATCTGCATCTTCCTTATCTGGTTGGTGTTGAGATTTCATTGTATACTTTGCAGAAGCTTCCTTGTTGAATGCATCATTTGAAAGAGCATCTTAAGTCTTGATATTGCAGGCAATGACATCTTTGTAAGCTGGCAGTAGTACTGACCAGTTGTTCTTATTATTGCTCATCGTTATTGTAATACTTATTCTTCCTTCAGTTCTTGTTGTAATAGATAAATCTCCGCCCTATGGTAGCTACTCTCCCATTCTGGGTTAGCAAGCACATTCTGGGTGTTGAGGTTTTCAGCTTTCGCATTTTTTCTTCTAATATTGCTTTTGTATTTCACTCCGGCCATATGGTCGCCCCTCACTCCGCATTGGATCTGGTAGCACATACTTGACGCTGAGTTCTTTCCCGCATTAGAATAGAAGACCCTCGACCAATGCTCGCCATCATCGGCCATTCTCGTTAGAGTTGCTTTTGCACGCTTTGGTTTTCTCCTCTAACCTTAACGTGCACCGCTTTAACTGCTAATTGAAAACGAAAAATTGGCTCGGAATATTTCAATCATCACTTTCCCTTGGCATGAATGTCCTTCATTTTGTTCAATTATTCTTCATTCTTCGTAGATCTCTGTCTAGCTTTCTTGTGTTATCCTTGCACATATCTGTGATCTATCTTTTTACTTCTAAGACTCCTGAAAGTCTGCACTTTAGGACTGCTGCTGCTTCTCTTCACGAATCGCTAATCAAAAAGTGTCAAAACTTGACCATTTTGTTGTGTCTTCTCTCAGTTTTCCAATTTTTTTTCGCTTCTCCTCCACAAACCATCTACAAAATTGCTTCAACATTAGTTATATAAACACGAACTAACTCTCTTTTGTATTGGCAATCATAGTAATAAAAAGGACGGTGTGGATTTTCCCTCTTGAAAAACTAGTTCATTTTTAAAATCTTCATGTTCAGATCTGCAACTTTGTATGACTGTTCCTTAGCATAGAACATTCATTACAAGTGACTCACTTGCAATTCTGGTTTTGGAAGAGACATTACAAGTGAATACCAACTTGGAAAGAGTAATTTCTTGATTGCAAGTAGGAGGAAATAGGAAACCATTGCAAGTTTATTTCCTTGTGCTAACTTGTAGTTGCATTTTAGACAAAAATGCCCTACTTGCAATTGATTGGAAAAATCCCAATTTGCTTTCTAGGGCATTTTTATTCTTTTCTTCTTTTCTAGAAAATGGTAATGAGATGGAATGAAATGTGAATGTGAAATGAAATGAGATGAAGGTCAATTGGAATGGAATGAATGAAGGGCGAATGAAAAGATGGGAATAAATGGTATGTGAATAACGTTTTGAACTAATAGTAGCAAAACGCGTTTTGGAGAATGAAGGCATTTTAAACAATGAAAGGCATTATGAAATGAAAACAATAAAAACGTGTTTTTAGCAATGAAGATGAAGGTGCATGAAAGGAAAGACGTTTTTTAATTTTATTAAAACGTTTTTTGAAATGCAAGACAAATGAAAACACGTTTTTATCAAATGAAGGCATTCTAGAAATAAAAACACGTTTATATGTGTTAATGTTATAGCAGCTTCGGTAGCTCCTTCCAGCTCAGCTCCTTCTTGAAAATAAATTTGAATGATAGCCGGCGGCTATTCAAATTATATTTGTTATTATTATTGTTCATCCTCACCTTGTATAGCCGACATGAGAAGTCATTTAATGTGTTGTTATGATTTGAGGCCGACCTCTTGTGAAGAGGCATGCATTTATCTAGGCCGACATTCTTTACAAAGTCATCTTGATAATAAAATCTGTTGAGGCCGACTTTCATCTTATGAATTGTATTTGTGGCCGACCTCATGATATGAAGAGGTGCGACCTCTCCAAATTGTATAAGAACATTCGTCCATGGTAATGAGCCGGGTCAGTTTTGCCATTCTCACAAGTGCGAACATGTATTGTCTGATCAAAGAGTGATCATACAAAAACAGGGCGAAGCTACAGCCAGCGAATCTGATCATGTGCGCCTCAAGTTGGAAAGTCTGATAAAATGTGGATGTATCATCAAGTGCAAATATACCACACAGTGAAGGGCGAACATCTCTCAGAGTACCTCAATACAGAGCAAACATAGTGCAGTGATGAAGTCTTGAGGAAGACAGTCCAGATCAAGCAAGTTCGATCTATTCAAGTGCGAATTCATTCAAGAGCAGATTGCGAATCTCTCTAAGTGCAGACTACAAGGAAGAGCAGATTGCGAATCTCTCTAAGTGCAGATTACAAGGAAGAGTAGATTGCGAATCTAAGAGCAGATTATCATCTGTTATTGCATCTAGAGTAGATGCTGGTTATTGGCCTTGTGTTCGGCCTCATTGTAAAGTGAATTATTGCCACTGTTGTATCAAATATAAGAGAGATCTTTGTTGCTGGGTTTTTCTCCCTCAAGAGGAGGGTTTTCCCAGGGTATATACTGTGTTATCTTGTCTGATTTTTGATTTATTTCTGTGCATTTACATCTGATCACATAAAATCAACAATATGAAAGAAAGGCGTATGAATGGCGTATGGAAGTGAAAAACGTTTTTTTGCGTGTTCCACGGGGACGCGTCCCCCCAAAAACCCGCGTTTCCTAGAGGGGGACGTCTCAGAGACTTGGGGACTTGGGGGGACGTCCCCCTACCAACCCACCACCAGCGCCACCATCCCACCACCAGTGTCGCTGTCTCCAAGACACCATTAGGACTTCGAGGATGCTAGGGTGTCCTCAAGACATCTAGGGGACTCCTAGTTGTCTCCAAGATCTATAATTCTTATACTTATACATCTTTTTATAACTATTTTTTCAAGTACTATATGTATTTCAGCACCCTACCGCCCCCCACCGCCGTCCCCTTGCCGTCCCCCCCCGCCCCCAAACTTAGGCCCCCCGTCCCCAAAACCCCGTGGAACACTGTTTTTTTGAAATGCAAATTGCAACTCTCACAAAGGCGCCCTAATAAAAAAAAAAAAGATTTCAAAACATTAAAATGAAGAGAAACAACAAAAATAAAGAGAAACAAATCTGCAACAAGGGAAATCGGGTTTTTCATGACATATTGCAAGCTCATTTTTCAGAAATCGGGGTTTTGAGAAGTGATTGCAAGCAACTTTAAGTAAAATTGGGTCTTTTAAGTGCCATTGCAAGCAAAATAATAGAAATCGGAACTTTTAAGAGCAATTACAAGTGCTTTTAAGTGAAAAATCGGAACTTTTAAGAGCAATTACAAGCAACTTAAAAAGTAAGTCGGACCTTTTTAGAGCAATTACAAGCAACTTAAAAAGTTAAAGTAACTTGCAATGAACTAAAAGTTCCTATTATTGCCTTGCAGTCAAGCTCAAAAACTCCTACTTGCAATGAAGCCATAAAAACCTGAAATGGACCAAAAATGTAAAGATAAAGACTTAGAAACTCATGAAAATGATCAAGAACAAAGAAAAATGGATATTCAAGGGAACCATATACCTAAAACTGAAATTTTCCAGCGTCCGCACTTCGTAAAACGTGCCTTAGAAGGGAAATTCTTCAAATTTTATCAAAATTTTGATAGGTTATCCCAATTTTTAACAAGTCAAAAATCTGGGACAACAGGATGAAACCCCTTTTGGCAAATGGATTTGAGGATGAAAAGATTCCTATTCATATGCGTAATTTCATCCAAGGATTACTAGTGAGCTGTAAGATTGTGGTTCAGTTTTAGCGTGATGTTTGAAGTGAGTTGAAAGATTTTATTTTGTTCAGATTTGAGTAGTACAAAATATTATATATTTTGATTTGAGTCAAACTATATAATATTATTGGCTGTCCATACCAATCCTTTTATCAGCCATATTATTCTTGGTGCTAGCTGTAACATATTGTTGCCAAAATAACAGGTTTGCCATACTATTAAGGTATTGCCAAATCTTTATTTTTAGATCACAGCTTTCATTGTTATCAAAGATTGCCACTATTAGCATTCTTGGCTGTATAAGATGAGTTTCTAGCTGCTTGTACAATATGCAAAGTGTGGCAACTAATTTATGAAGTTTTCCGCTCCCTAATTCATTGATTCCTCTTACTTCCAAGGTTGTCGTACATCTTGGGTATGTTGCATAGTCATTGATTTTAGTTTTATTTAATATTCTAACATAATATTCTTGTTGTTTGATAATCATTCTTGAGATATTTTTGCAGTTGTCAATTATTATTTCAATTCATTGGATCATCGTTGGAAAACTCGACAAGTACTCTTTGAGTCGATGAGTACTCGCCCAATTTGAACCTTGTTGAGTAACTTGCGAGTTAACTCGCCAGTCAAACTCACTGAGTTTCTGGCGAGTACTTGCCAAAAAAATGGTGAGTACTTGCTAGAAACTTGGCGTGTTTGACAAAAATACTCGCTAGATGCATAAAAATTGCAAAATACGCAAAAAAGCGGAAAAATAGTCAAAAGATTCACGATTTTTCCCTATAAATGCATGAACGCCCATCACAGTTTCTCACATAGCAGTTGGAGAGCAAATAATTTTAACAAAAAATGTCGAATACCTAATTTCTCCCTTAATTGATAAAATTGTGAAAATGGTGTGTAGAATGAAGTTTTGTGTGGTTTCAAAGGCCTTTAAGGCTTTAATTTGGGCTTGGTGGCGGGGGCGCTGCCCCTCCACCCCACCCTGTATTGCAACAAGGAATGCGTCTAGGGTGCTGCCCCTGGACCCCACGAGGGGTGTTTCCCCTCAATCCCATTGAGGGTGTTGCCCCTAGACCCCCATGAGGGGTGTTGCCCCTAAACCCCGTTGGGGGTGCTACCCCCAAACCCCCGCAGCCCACTAGGGACGTTTCCCCCAAACCCCCACCAAACTCATTTGATTTAGTTTGTGTCCTCTGCTCCTACTTGGGAACCAAGAGAGTTTTCATCCTTTGAATCTTTGCACTCCAAAGGTTTACATCCTCAACTTCAATAGTTGAGCATAGGTATTTAAACTCTAAAAGAAAGGATTTTATTTCATAAAAGTTGGATTATTTCCTTAATGAGTGATTGCCTCTCTTTTATGGACTCCTTTTTGGCACCAATTTTTAAATGCCCTTTTTCTCTCCAGAGGTGGTCATCTAAAAACATTTTAATAAAATATTACAAAAGGCCTTATTATGTTCCAATTAGGTAGCCCACTCTATCTAACTGATAATAATATTTAAGTTGTCCTTTTACAATGTTTTTAAAATAATATTTACTAGGACTAACTTAAAACATTATTATTACAATATTTCCCTAGCTTTATCTCTTAGAATATGGGAAATAAAGAAATAGGTTCCCAATTAATTTAACTAGAAAAGAGGACATGAATTTTATGCTTTTTTTTGAGTCTCTGGTGATTTTATCTTTTGTTTTTTTCTTTTGAAAACTCTTACTGTAAACCTAACCCTATTTTTTTGGTCTTATCAAAAACCTTTACCCTAACTCTAACCCTAACTTGATTGTTTTCTGATTAAATGCTTTTTTTTTGAAAAACTCTATATTTGGTTTGCTGATTAATTCCTGAGAACAATTTTTGCTATTTTGATTTTAAGCATATGAGGTTTATATTATGGTTGATTTTGTTTATTTTTGATATTATTTATGTATGGGTGTAACCAAGTTGTATTGAATCTGGGGTCCAAAAATGGGATGAGTTCTTTTACTTGTACCCCAACTCATATATTTGGTTTGCTGATTAATTCCTGAGAACAATTTTTGCTATTTTGATTTTAAGCATATGAGGCTTATGTTGTGGTTAATTTTGTTTATTTTTGATATTATTTATGTATGGGTGTAACCGAGTTGTATTGAATCTGGGGTCCAAAAATGGGGTGAGCTCTTTTACTTGTACCCCAACTCATATAAGTAATTTAGATTGTAACTCTATAGGAACATGATAGTTATACATGATGCATGTATGATGCTTATCTGAAGTCCAGTAAGCTCTGTTACTAAGCATTTCCTTGGGGGACCTTGTACCCACACTGTTATGGTTTTGGTACTGGTTTGGGTACCTTGGGGTTCTTCCATTCTTGGATAGTTCTTGGGGTCATGGGGCTGTATCAGGGGTATACCTGGTAATGAAATGACAGTCATGCTAAAAACATAAAATAACAAAGATTAAAAAATTAAAAACACAATAGAAAGTATAAAGAAAACACATAAATAACTAAATTGCCACAAGTCGTACTGTATCTGGTTCTAATGAATGAATTGGTGTTTTGGATGCTCTTAGTGAAGAACAGTGGGATGATTATGTCATGTAATTCTTGAGTTTGACCACGACCATTGACTGTTTTCCTAATTTTAATAGATAATACAAACCTATATGATATATGATATACCAAGACTCAATTTTTTTATTACCAATTATTATTTTATGTTCATAGTTCAAAAAATGAGGCTTGGCTAAAATTTGTCAGCCCAAAAAATTGGTTCTGACTCGGACTCCGGAGGAACCTTGAAAATAAAATAAATTACATAAAATACACGAGATGAACTTAACTAATATGTGATAAGTACAAAGAATGAATTTAGAGAACATGTAAGTCTATTTTGATCGTAGTAGCATTACCTGGAATCAGGTTGACTTGGCAAACCAAAAGTATAATTATAATTCAACTATTGAGGATTTAATTAGGAGATTAAAAACTGCCAAAGATTCATAAAAGTAGGGACAACAAGCTGTTTTTTATTACAAGCCAAATAAAGAGAATAAAACCCTTCTTTTCCATTTGTCGCAGCCCAAAACAATTTTTAGTTCTTGCTTTTGAGAATCAGAGCAGGGATTTAAGGATGGAAGCCTCCAGTAGGGTTGAGGAGTAGCACCCCTGCCCCAAATTAAGACTTTTGAGGCACAGGGACCTCATATTGCATGCCATTTTTCATTTTTTTACTGCATTTAACCAACTGTCAATAAATTCTTCCAGTCATTTGACAATATTCATGTCACCAAGGTCCAAAATGCGGAAGATAAAAATGACAAAATAAACAGAATAAGGGTTTTATGTAGTGGCTGAATTCAATTGTTGCACTCACTGTGTCTAAGCGAGTCTCAGCAAGGAATCACTGAGTAACTTGTAAAGTACTTGTTAGTTTCTGTTGCAAACTTGGCTCACGAGTCATAGATGAGATATTCGTCTGCTGCAGAAACTCATGAGTACTCTTAAGTTTTTGAACTATGGAACTTATGTTAATGTTTTTCAAATGCATATAATATGAAGATTATGGTTAATTTTGTTAATGTTTGTTACAACTTTTAGTACAGAGTTGAAGAGAAAATTGGTGATACATGTAATAGGATTGATGCAAAACATGGGTTGCATAGATGTCTTCAGAGAAGTATATCTTTACAATATTTGTCGAGGTCCAGCGTAAGGTTGCTATCACAATTGATGTAATTACACCGCCATTTCCTGCCAAAGATGGATTATATTGAGGCTGAGTGACCAGCAGAACAAGAATTTAGGATTTAGCATGGTGAAATGCATGTGGAAGGATGTGAAGTAACACATTATTTGATATAAATTTGAAGCTAAGTATTGTTGCCATGACATCTCATCATCATGTGTTCAATAGCAAAAACTAAAGGTTTCGAGTTCATACAAGAGAAGGGTTCACTAGTGAGTTCTTGGACTTCATGGCACCCACAGGGAGATTGGCTTGTAGAAGTATATAGAAATCCATCTTGTGAAGGTAGAGCAGTCACATCTTGGTCGAATTGGGCATAGGAATAATCTGGAGGAATGTAATGGCTGCAGTGATGTTTACAAGCTGAGTCATTTAGTTCATTGATCAATTGTACAGAAATAGTTGAGGATTATTGTTGCAGATGAGCCAACAGCCACAGCACTTCTGTTCCTCTTCTCACCATAAATCACAGAGATTTGTGGATGATTGGTAGGCATGTTTTTCTTACCATTGTGTATTTGCCTAGGAGAAGATCTGTGTCAAACAGAAATAGTAAGTTATAGAAACATGTTCATAAAATATAAGGATTTGTCCTGATTTCTTATTTTGCATGCTTGTTATATGTGTTAAGACCAATAGCTACTGCTTCTAAATATTAATGGGGTTGCTATTAAAAAGGGACATCCTGGAGAACCATTTTAAGTGTTTAAGTACCTATTTGTAGTCGCCACAATCCATCATATCATGGTGTTCTTTGACTAGTAGAAATTAGGGCATGTCTTGGATTTTTATTTATCACGTTTTCCTAGTTGTCTTGGTAAAGCCTGTGTATTCAAGGTAAGTGATTGGATAGGATTAAAAGAAAAATTGAGATGGCGAACCTTTTTGGGAATGAATTTCCAGTCAAGCCCAAAGATCCTGACGTCTTTGAATAAATTTGACACTCTTTGACATAAATTTTATTTTGAGCTGACTCTAGAAAGATAACTTTCTGAGACAAGATATTTCATAATTTATAAGAATCAGACACATTTGTGTCAAGCATTAGATGTTAAACTGTACTCAAAATTTCCACCAAAACCTGGACACTCACAAGGGTTTTTTTGGGTCTCTATTACATTGATGAACTTTTACCAAGGGAAATCACTGCGCTTTACTTGAAAATTTTTATGGGATGTCTCTTCTCACCTTTATCACTGTGAACGATTTCAATAAGAATTATATTAGCCTTTTAAAGCAGTCAACGATATGTAATTTGATCCTTACAATTCATAGAGTGATTATTCTTCTTGAATCTTTGTTGCGCGTTGGAAGGAATAGGGAATAAAAGGATGCTGTCATTTTGGTTTTGCAACACATCGTATCAGTAGCAATAGTGCTATGCTATTGGGCATTTTCCTATAGTTTTGATGTGCACATTCCCAAGATTTGTTTTTCTATTTATATCTAATTGCTCAACTGTTTTTGTGCCAATTCAGGTTTTATTGCTTCCAAGTGATCCATTAGATTCTCGGAATATCATGCTTGAAGGTATAATCTCCACTATCAAATGCACCAGTGTTAATTGCCCATTTTGGTTGTTAAAGCTTAGTGGAAAACTTACCGAACTGATAATTGTTCTTGGAAATATGAAGTTTTTCTGTTCTGATTTCTATGTACTTCTAAATTGAGTGGAAAGAAATAATAATTTTTGCAACTATAGGGAGACTGGATGGTGACAATGGTTGTGCAATCTCTTTTTCTCAGTTGGTCATGTTTACCAAGATCTTGTAATGGTATATATGAACCCTCTTTAGGCACCAGTGACATTGGTTATAAGAATTGGATATTGAGTGGCAAGAATTGTAAATGGCAATGACTGTTGGAGTGGGGCTAAAGTAGAAGTTTTAGTATGGGCATAATTGTTTCCTTCTTGGTGTATTATGGTGGAGGGTCTAACTGGATAGAGCAACCATATCCTTGTGTATTGGTTTGCTGACTATAGTGAGTTGATCCCATAGATCTTTGATATTTAGAAGATTTTTTGGTAGAGACCCTCCCTCATGCAATTTGGTAGCAAATAGTATATTTTTGAGATACAAGACCCAATGTTTTTTTGACACTTGATACCTGTTTTTTAGATTATCCCATAATGGACTAGCAAATGTAGCATTATGTACTTCAAGGATTAAATCATCTAAGATTGACAACTTGAGAATTAGTAGAGCTTCCCTATGATGTTTGTCAAAGTCACTTGGTTGAGTAGTAGGCTTGGTTTCTTGTGCTTAATAGGATTCTATGACATTCTTGATACTTAGCAATAGCTAGTTATCTTGTGACTCTAGATATTATAATTTTTTCAATGAGTTTTTGTGACTTTGGCAACACTTAACTCTAGATATTGGTCATTTTACTCAACAAACCCCAAAAAATAAACCTTTGTTCGAACTTTTAAATATATTGATTCTAGAAAGCTTGCTCAAAATATTTGAAAACTCCGTTTGTAATTTGACCTAGAAAATAATTTTTTTTCCTAAAAATTTAAAACTCTGAAATATATTTGGAAAAACTTCCTTTTAAACTTTTTGGAAAATAAAAAATTTAGTGCAAATTAAAAAAAAAAACTTGGAATGATTGCAATTCACGACTACCATGTGATTGTAGATTGTGGATTTTCATGTCGCAATGGCGTGATTATGCAGGAATAGGCCTGTTGTGTGTCTTTTCACGACTTTTGTAGACATGATTGTAATTGATTGATTGTGATTTTCCCTTTCTTTAGACACTTGCACCTCCAAAACTGCCATTAGTAATGAACTCTATTTGTAACTGGTGCAAACCCATAAACAATTGCCATGCAACTGTAAAACAATTCTAAAAATTCTTAGAACAATTTTAGAAATCCTTCTAATTTTCTGGTTTTCATGCCTGTGATTTTCAGCCATGATTTTGCTTGAGACTGTAGACTTGCAATGGGATTGATTACTTTCAACTTAATTTGCATTTTTTTGGCCACAAAAATATATGGACAACTAAATGCTGCAGACTGTGGGCTCACTTTGTGTTTGCTAAATTGGTTATGCAAAATTGTAATGTTAGTCTAATCTAAGCAGTTTGACCTTGTTAGTTTCTTGGGATCGGCAATTATATGGCATAGTCACTCATTTTTGAGAAAATAATTGATTAAATTTTTAATTACCGAAATATCTTGCCTTGTGTTAACAGTGAGAGCAGGGACAGGTGGCGATGAAGCAGGGATTTGGGCTGGAGATCTTGTAGGTATACGATTCCTATATCTTTGAAGTTTATGATGTTTGGATTTGTGAGGGACATATTGAGAGACTAAGCAGAAATTTATCTTTTCTAGCTCTCTCTCTTCTCAATGTATTATATCGAGTATTTATTTCTGAAGATCAATTGGTTTGTTTACTTTTGTTTAATACTATATAATAAATTTGGTACCCATCTTGAATTAACCAAAACTGAAAAGTTTGGTTGGTAACTCCCACATATTGTGTTTTCAGATTCTGTTAAAATCAGTATTCCATGCAGATAATCGATAATAATTTTTTTTGTTGGTAATTTCTACATATTGTGTTTCTAAATTCTGTTAAAATCAGTGTCCCATGGGGATGCATCCTTGTGGGTCTAGATGTTGTCTTGGACATGTCTCCTTCATTTCGTCTCTTTATTGAAAGTTTTGGGAATGTTCTTAGAAAAGGGGAATGTCTCAGGAATGCCCTCTTTTCTTCGTCCTTTTTGAGAACTGCCTTGCTTTACCTTGCCATCCTGATGACTTGAAGGCATCCCCCACTTCAAATGCTTAAAAAACTAAAAAAAAATATTAACTAATAAAACACTAAAAATGTAGGTCTTCCAACTGATAAAAAGCTTTTAAAACCTATGCTCATTGCTGTTTTCCATTCATCAAAAAAGACAAGGAAAAGAGAGGGAGAGTAAGAGTAATAGTTTCTAAGATATTGATTGGAGGATGACTCCGATTTTTAAGTTTTTTTCTGAATGCACGTATGTACTATGATCATGCAACATATCTTTTTTTTGCCATCTGTCAATTTAAATGATGCTTCATATTATGTCTATGATTATCATTCTATTAGATTGTCATGTCCCCTTCTCAAGTGTGAGTCCAATGGAAACCCTTAATCAATTATTTTATTTTGCATAAGCTAATGGGTTGGTGCAATGGAAATAACTTAATAATTTAACTTAAGTTTTCAAAAAAGACAACTTATGTTTTATTATTGAAAATGGTTGTTTTATAAAAGAGACCAAAAATGATGCTAGGAATGGGGTCCAAACTTAAAAATAAAAGTCTGGAGGGAAGAGGAGGGAAAAAAAAAAAAAATTTTTTCCTTGAAAAGCTTGTTTAAGGAGTTGAGGAATGGAGAGGATTACCAATTTCATATTATCAAATTCATTTCCCTTGAGGGTGAACAATGTTCATCTTTTCTGCCCTAGGATGAAAACCCTTGGCAATGAATGGATTCAAGGACGAAACCCCGCATGTTCCTGCATGTTCATTTGAATAATGCCATCTAGGAATTATCATTGTGCTAATGGGATGTAGAGTTCTTCCAATTTCATTTATTTGGTTGTGTGGGATTTCAATATATATTTCAGTTTGGTGTGAAAATTTTCAGTTCCAATGATTTGTATGTGTGATTTCAAGTATTTATTTACTAAGATTTAAATGATAAATCTTTAATATTTTTATGAACCATTCCTTGGATGGCCGTACCTCATTTTGTAGATTGTAGGTGGTTAAAGGTGTTGAGTTTATATCTTAATTCTTGGTGCTTCCATAACATATTTTAATCTCAGCTTTTATAATTTTAGGGGAATCACAACTCTTACCTGTATTGGCCGCATCCTTAATATTTCATATTGTTGTTGTGAAAGGCTGCTACTTGTTTGGGGTAGCAAAACATTGCATAAAGGCTGCTGCACCAAATAATAATGGTGCGATCCATGTTTTGAAGAGTTTTGATTTATCTCGGTATATCATAGGAAATCACAACTTTATTTCTCTTTAGCTGTTGTTTTGAATTAAACAAGGTGGTCGTACCAATTCCTTATGGGCATGATGATGAGTTCCTTGTGAGGCAATTTCTTTAATGCTTGAAACGTTACTAGGCAATGATTCATATTTATTTGGAGTTATTTCTAAGGTTTGCTGTTTCTACATAAAGGGGAAATCACTGCCTTTAAAGGCTACATATATTTTCATATCCAACCAGCCTTACATATATTAAGGAGGTGGTACCAATTTGGGAAAGGCTGCTAACATTGGTGTTTGGTAATAATTTCAGATTTGACACAATATTGCTGTTACTGGTAGTCAATTTCAGGAATGTTTCTATCATTGCAAATCAGAACTATAGACTAGTAAAATAATGTTTTTCATTGTAAATTTCTGTGTGGTTTATTGCCAGACTATTATAAGTTTAGAAGTGGGTTTAAATATTGTAAGTCGTGATGGCTATTTTTCCATGACATTAAAAATCATTTTCATTTCCAACATTATTTATCTAACGGCAATTTGTGTGGTTCTTTGCCAATTTTAGTATTTGTATTAAATTTGGAAGGCTTGCCGCCATAAAGCTAGGTAACCGAATCGCCTAGGTTTGCTGAGCAATTCCCGTTTGGAATCGTTTCGGGTACCGATTCGGAATCGAATCGCTGTAGAATCGCACAGGAATCGACTTTCGCTCTGTGGGTTCGATTCCAAAATTTGAAAAGCGATTCCCGACGATTCTCGACGTTTTTCAGATGACGTGGCAACTCGAACACGTTTTTTGACCTTTTTTATATCCGCCAGTTGACTTTTCCCTCGATTTCTGCGAATTTTAGGGCGAAACACTTGACAAAAACGCGGATTTTGACGTGTATTTGCAAACGCGAATTTTCGTTGGATATTTTTCGTGACTACCAGAAACGCGAAAGAGGTTTGACGGCATACAAAAACGCATAGAGAAACCACGCAGGCATGGGCATAGAGAAACACAGGCACGGCGCGGATACAGGAGAACCAGAAAACACGACCAGAGAAGCGCGCGACCAGGTAGGGCTTAGATTTTTAACATTTATTTATTTATTTATTTTTTATTTTTCTGGATTGTTTTAAAAAACGAAAAATTCAAAACCTTTTAAAAATTAAAATAAATATAGTTATAGTATAATTTTTAAAATATAAATTTATTATACTAATATATATAAAATTTTTAAAATATAATATTCATAATTTCATATATTATTTTTAAAATATATTATTCATATATAATTTTAAAAATATAATATTCATAAATCATAAATTATAATTATACGATTTAAAAAATTTATAATTATTTTATAAAATTAGAAATTATAATCTTATATTTATGAAATTTAGATTTAAATTTTAAAACATTTATAATTTATATAATTTAAGATTTAAAAAAATTATAATTTATACAATTTAAATCTAAATTTTTTATAATTTATTGCTTAGCCTTAGATTTATCATTTATATATTTTCATAACAATTTTTAAATTTAAAATTTGTAATTGCAGGTTTAGAGATTGTTTTTATTTTCCAAATTTCATGGCAAACAGTTCAGCTTCTGTCGGCAATAGTAATCCCTCATTCAAGTTTGATCCAGCTTCACCGCTATGGAGACATGTACAAATAGTAGAGCAAATTCAAGGTGGGGGGACTTGTGTTTGGATATGCCCTGGGTGTGAAAGGAAATACACTAGTTCTTATAGCCGGGTGAGATCGCATTTGTGTGGAGTTTCTGGAAAAGGAATTAGACCATGTCCAGGAAAAAATAAAATACCTATAACACCTGAGAAACTAGCAGAATATATTGCGGAGCAAGAGGAAGCAGATGCAAGGGTTCAAAAAAAAATGATGCCTCCAAGTACAGAAAAGGGCTCAACTATGCCATCTACTTCATCTCAGACACATATTGGTCGTCCTGTCACTGTAGTAGAGAGCCATCCCTTTTTGAGAGTAAATGAAGATGAAAATGCCAGTGAGAGTAGTGTTTCGAAGAGAGCAAAGGGACCATTGGAGAAGGCATTCAATAATGATGCAAGACAACTTGCTGACCAAGCCATTGGAAGATGCCTCTATGCAAATGGCATCTCTTTCAATGTTGTTCGATCACCTTATTGGCAAGACATGATAAGAAAAGCAAATGAAGCTCCAAAGGGATACATAAGCCCAGGTTATGAGAAGGTGCGTACCACTATATTGTCAAAGGAGGTAAAACATATAGAAGATTCCTTATATCCCATCAAAGCCTCATGGCAAGAAACGGGTGTGTCTATTATTTCTGATGGATGGAAGGATGCAAGAAATAGACCATTGATTAATTTGATTGCAGTGTGCCCTAAAGGGGCAATGTTTCTAAAGGCTGTGGATTGTGAGGGGCAGGTCAAGGATGCACAATTTATTGCTGACATCCTTATACAGTGCATTAATGAAGTGGGGCCTCAAAATGTTGTCCAAGTTGTAACGGACAATGCAAAGAATTGTAGAGCTGCTGGTATGATAGTTGAGTCACGATTTAGGCATATATTTTGGACACCTTGTGCTGTGCATTCCCTCAACCTCATGCTGCAAAAGTTGGGAACAAAAATAGATTGGATCAAACAAATCTATGCTGAAGCTGAAGAGATCCAAATGTTCATAACAAATCACCACATGTCACAAGCTATCTTTAGATCATTCTCACGACTAGAGCTACTGAAGGTAACTCAAACTTCAAACATTGCATTTCTTTAATGTTATTTTTTAGTTCAATAATTTATTTAGAATACATACATATATATTGATTTTAATTATTTACTTTTTATTTTCAAATAGGTGGCTGAAACTAGATTTGCATCCAACACAATCGTCTTGAGACGACTTGTGAAGGTGCGAGAGGCGCTTGCTGCTATGGTCATTAGCCACTCATGGGCTATATGGAGGCAATCAAACAGTGAGAGGGCAGCAAATATAAAACATAAGATTCTAGATGACATTTGGTGGGATCGAGTGGAATATCTTCTTGCTTTCACCAAGCCCATTTTGAGCATGATACGCTTTACTGACATGGATAAGCCATGCATGGGGGAGGTTTATGATGGCATTGACACAATGCTTGAGAAGATGAAAAAAATCATATGTGAAAAAGAGCAAGATCCTGAAGAAACCTTTTTCAAAGAGGTGCATGCAATTTGTGTTGACCGGTGGAACAAAATGACCACCCCACTCCATCTTCTTGCCTTCTCATTGACACCCAAACCATACAAACAAATTGCCACCTTACCATGATACGAAGTCAACGATGGGTTTAGGAAAGCTCTTTGTCGAACCGTGGTTCTCAAACTGAAACCCTAACTGATATTTTGAGGTTTTTTGCAAGTTTTGTGATTTTTGTATTGTTTTGTGTTTTCAGGCAAAAAAATGTAAAATGCGATTTTGCTCATAAATGCAAATAAATTCTAAATAAATTCAAGAACTCAATATAAGCCTAGGTTTTGATCAATAATGGTAGGCGTTTCATTATATTTCACTTCCAGGAGATTTACAATAGCCAGATACGGAGTATGAAGGAAATACAAATTATTAAATAAGAAAAACCTGGTTTTAAATGGCGGCTGCAGCTGATAGAAGGAAGTACGGCCAGAATAAATGAAGAATCCTCTGAGCTCTAAAACCAACGCACAACCTCAGTAGATCAAGGCGCCCAGTAACCAAACACCAGAAGCTGAGAAAGAGAGGCGTTCCTCTGGAGATGAAAATGTACGGCCCTTGCTGGTACGGCCTGTACAGCAGCAGCATTAAATGCAGTACGGCCCTTGGAATTTGTGCCAAAAACACTGATAAAAGATCTTTGCTTAAGTCGCCTTGACTGTCTGATGATTTTCTCTGCCAATCTCTGAATAAATAACTCAATAATCCCAAACTGTGATCTCTGGATGAAATCACCAAGTGCAAGCTTCAACTGGTATTTCACAGCCTCAGTCTGCCTGATCTCTGAAGAGTTTTCGTTCTCCAGAAACGATCGTCTGCCAGAAACCCTAGGGTTTGCAAACTCCAAAGCTCAGATGCAAGAAGACAAAATTGAATAATAAACAGGATGGTTCGATTTTGCCTTGAAGAGGTATATATTGCTCCTTGAGAAAATTCGACCCAACTCACTTTAAAATAATCATTTAAATAAATGATTTAATTTGCACTTTAAACTTAGGAGAAATAATTAATTATTGGCGTCCACCTTTTAATGAATATAAAATACTCATTAAGTCACATTTAATAATTTATTATAAAGTATAATAAATACTTTATAATTAAGCCAAATAATTAAATATTTAAATATTTCAATAAAGTGACTTTATTATAAAGTCAAAATATTAAATATTTAATAATCCATTAAATACTTATTTCTCCGTCAATCAACAACTGCAACTTGATTTCGCTCAATGGTCAACCAGTCCCCTGCCGAAATAGCAATTGCCTCTTTAACTTTCTAAAATAGAAAGTTTCCAAAATGCTCATGGAAGATTCTGAAGGCCCAACCCGACACAACTGCAAACTGGAGCTACCAAACACCGAGTAACCCCTGCATGCTCCTTCACACACCTCCACCGAGGAATTATAGCTACTCGACAAACAAAGGTCACAAAATTTGGAACATGACACTTTGTTAAACCCTTCGACATGAGGAAGATGTAGTTTCAAGTGAATTTGCTAGTTTTTGTGACTCTAATAATCAAAGTGCTGCTGCTATCCGTGACAAATATAACAAGGATGCTCACTCTTGGTGGTACCTCAATGGCTGCAAGATGCCACACCTCCAAGTTCTTGCAATAAAAGTCTTATCTCAAGTAAGTTTTAACGTTTTAAGTTTTATCATTTAAAAATTTAAAACTAAAATGCGTTATTTTCAAATTTGAAGTTTGATTTACAATTTTTTTAATTTAACAACTCTAATGAGAGCTCCCTTTGCTTCAATAGGTTGCTAGTTCTTCTTCAGCTGAGCGGAATTGGAGTACATACTCCTTCATCCACTCAGTCAAGCGCAATCGATTGGCATCACACAAAGCAGAGGAGCTAGTTTATGTTCATTCCAACTTGCGCCTTATTAATCACAAAGAGGATGAGTACAAAGAAGGGGCAGCAAAGATGTGGGATGTAGAACCAGAGCGAGCTGACCTAGATCTTTCTTTGGCTGCAATTGCACAATCTTCTTCAATTTTTGAGGAGTCAAGTAGTCAACATACTTTTAGTGCACGTGCTAATGTGGTTCCATCATCTAATGTTAATGTTGATGATCTTAGTCTTGATGATGAGCCATTTGATGCGATTCGAAATTAGTGAATTGGTTACTATTTGTATTTTGTAAATGTTAAACAATGATTATCTATCATGACATTCAAGTTTGATCCTTTTGATATTGAAAACCGAATTTAAATTAGTATATTATGTTTCAAAAATTGAAATTTGTCATGGTATTGTTTATCATATGTATTGGTATATGACATTCTAAACTTATTTTGTTTCTATGTTGCATATATATATATATATATTTAAATATTTTATTATATTTTTGTACGGACGTACCCGATTCCGTACCCAAGCCCCCAAATTTTTTTGCCGTACCCACATACCGTACCCACGTACCCGTACCCGTGCCTGTACCCGATTCGGCAACTTAGCCATAAAGCATTACCTTATTTCCAGATTTTTGTATCAGTTTCTATATTGAGTTGTGTGCCTTGTTACTAACAAATTTTTTTCTATAATAATTAGTCTAACCCCTTTTACTGTATGCTTTCACCTTGCCCACATTGGGATCTTGGTAATCAAAAGGTGTTAAGGTTGCATCTATTGTCCATGTGAATTGCAAAAGCAAAAAAAAAATTGTTTAAGACATTACAGTGATATTAGAGTTGTGATCTTGCCTGTTTATTTGCAAGCTAACCATTTGATGTAGAGAATCACACGTGTCTTAGTGATAGAGAGATCAAATTCTATCAAAGGGAAAGGAGAGCTTAGTGTCTCGACCCTTTTAATACAGAAGCATAGTTTCCATTCGCAAAGTTTGAGAGAGAATATTAGTATGGTAGAAAGAAAAAAGAGAATTACTAATTAAATTGAAATAACCAATTTTTAGCTCAATGCCATCATACAAGATCAGCAACAATTGAAAAATCTAGTGACACAGATGATGCATACATTTTAGAACATGAATACTTCTAGAGCAAATCAGAATTATAATGGTGAAGGAAGTAAAATAACAATTAACAGTAATAATCACACTAGAATGGTGATTAGTTCTACAACCAAACCTCTTCAACCCAAGTTCTTGACAAGAGAAGTAGGACTTGAGGGAGGAGAGAAACATAATTAGAATAATGGAGACAACTTTGTGGATTACTTGCATGATTCCCAATCCTTGGGAGAGGAGTTTCATGCAACCATGTCTCTAGAAGATTTCTGCAACTTGAAAATGAGAAATCGACCTAGGAGGGAGAGAAACAAAAACTATAATAGTTAAGATTTGCAACAATGATTGGGCAAGTTGTCAATACCCACCTTTGATGGTACAAACAAATATATAGCTTGCGCTTGGATCTAGAAGCTGGGCACTTATTTCTCTCTAAACCCCATGTTTGAAGGGGAAGCAATCAAATATGCTACACTCAATTTGGAGGGAGTGGCACATGAAGGGTGGGACCACAAAATGATCATTCAAGGTCATAGTTTGTGTAATCTCCCCTTCTAACCCGACTTTTCCAAGGACCGCTGGCCCTTTTCCTCGAAACCGAAGGCTAGCCTGGAAGGTGTAAATTAGGGTTTCCTATTTTTAAGGATGTCTGCTCGAAGTTAGTGGATTCAATGGCTGATTCTTTCTCTGGTTTCGCCAGAGCTCTGGTAAGCGTTCATCTCGGGTTGAAAGATTTCCGTGAATTTACTATTTTAAGTAAATTCTATTTTTGGCAGTGAACAGGATGGTATCAGGCAGTTGACTTTTCCCTTCAGTTGACTCAGGTGGCGGATTCAGTTTTGGGCTTCAGAATGCAGTTCTGGGAAGTCGAGCTCATTTCACTTAAAAAATAACATTATAATCTAAATGTTATTTTTATCACCTTTACCTAGTCAAATAACTTAATGTTATTTTAAAAGGTGGACTTGAAGGGTGGCTCCATCATTGAGGATATATTAAATTTATATTGAATTTATCAAAGTCAAAACTAAGCCTTAAGGAGGACGCATTTATTTAAGTGAGAAATTTAATTAAATGAAGTCAAAATTAAAGATGCATGGAAAAGGACGCTATCTCTTGTGATTAGGGTTTTGACTATGGAAAAGAAGTTAGGGTTTCAAGGAAGGTCAACAGAAACTTATAAAAGACAGCCTTGGGTTCTCTTTTGGATATCTTTTATCTACAGGAATGTTATGCTACCGGATTGGCTTTGGGATTGCTTCGAGGAATGAAGGCCTCCTAGCTTGGGCATTGCTTCTCGCTTGAAAGACAGCGACTAGTGGTGATTTAGTCTAGTTTGTGAGTTACATTTAGTTTATGCATTGTAATCAGCTTATCGCATGGTTAGATCTGATTTGCATATTAGTGGTTTTCAGCATTTTGCATTATTTGTTACAGCAGATTCATGTTTTTATTCATAAATCAAAAAATATCAAAAATCTTGTTCTGGGTATTGTCTCATTGGTTTTCTCTGTTGGAAGAGACCCTTCATGAATATTTGCAGATTTTATTACGAAGCTTATGATTTTATAATGCAAATCCGTCATTCCTTGAAGGCCGAACTTTCTAGAGTGCATTGGGATTCATGTCAGTAATTAATAGCCATTTTTAGATGCCATTTCTTATTACTAAGTTAGGTGCCATCATTTTTAGGGTCTATTGCATCAGATTTGAGATCATTTGGGTGAGAAATGAGAGATATGAGCATATGAGTGAATTCCTAGGTTGCTGGTTTTTAATTTAAAAGTGCAGATTTGTGGAAAAACAGAATTTGTATTTTGAACATTGGAAGGTTTATTGTTTTGGCTCTTCTAATCATTCTAAGAAGAGATCTTTTGATGTAATGTTAAGCTCTCAAATTCCTATGCTACCAGCAGGCGAATGAACATCATTTTGTAAGCTGACAGTAGTACTGGCAGCGGTTCTTTAATCTTGCTCAATTCTGATTTGTAATTGCTTATCTGATATTCGGAAGTTGTTTTTGTAATATCTAGCATCTCCGTCATATGGTAGCTCCCATTCCGTCTCGGTCTGGAAAGCACATTCTTGACGTCGAGTATTTACAGCATCATTGTTTAGTTTCATTCAAGCATTGTTTTTGTAATCACTCCGTCATATGGTCGCCCCTCACTCCGCATTGGATTGGGTAGCACATACTTGACGTTGAATTCCCTTTCAGCATTTAGAGTAGAAGACCCTCTGACCATATGCTCGCCATCATCGGCGCCATTCTTGGTTAGAGTTGCTTTCAGCATAAGCAGTTTGAATTTAGATCCTCTGACCAATGCTCGCCATCATCGGCGCCATACTGGTTAGAGTTGCTTCAGTACGTTTGGGTTTATCTTCTAACCTTAACGGGTACTTTGATTGTAATGTTGTAATTTGAAATTTGTGAAAAACGAAAAAAATTGGCTCGGAATATTTCAGTGGTATCAGAGCCAAGATCCTGCCATCCTGTGCCCAACAAGGTTTAGTTGTCAGTTGTATGATAGAGAAATCAGTTTGTACACCAGAGGTCAGAACGGAGTTCAACTCAGTTTAGAAGTGGCAGATAAACATGGCTAACAGAGAAGAGATAAAGTTGGAACAAACACTTTTTGAGACCGGGAATAGACTTGACAAAGAATGTAAGTCAAGGGAAGATGAAAGGAATAATCTTCAAATATTGGAACAATGTTTGAGACAGGTGAAGCAGTCACCTTCTGAAATGATGCAGTTGGCATTATCACCGGCATTTCACCTTTTAGTTCAGCCCTATTGGCTGGGACACCCAAATGAAGAAATCAAGCTGCTGATTACTTCTTGCTTCATGGAGTTAATGAGAATAATGGTTCCCATGACACCCTATGATGATGAAACCATGAAAATCATTCTGAATATGATTGTAGAAAGTTTCCAAGATCTTGATGAAACTGGAAGCAATCTATTTGCTAGAAAGGTTGCTATCTTAAAAACATTTTCAGATCTCTGGGTAAGTAACTTGCTGTTTGCCTTGGAAATGCATGATCAGATTTATCACTTGTTCCATTACCTCTTCATATCCACTTGGAGTGAGCAAGAAGAGGATGTTATTGCAGCTGTGAAGAAAATCCTTATTCTCACCATTAATGAGTTAGATGAAATTCCACCAAATGTCCAATCTCTCCTCTTGGACACATATGAGTGTAAAAAAAAGGATTCTCCTATTACTGCTATGCTGATCAAGGAATTATTTAATCAATGTGAAGAGAAATTGAAGCCACTTTTGGAGAAGTCTGAACAAGATGCAAGAATATTTAGTGATCCTGATGATATAGATAATTCCAAAGAGTCTATACAAGGTCATATTGAAGATTTGGTAAAGAATGATTCTCTTCATGTTGCTGGCTCAACTTTTGAAGAAGTTCCACATGAAGAAATCAGTGACATACTTCCTCATGGTGAAGATAATGACGGTGAAGTTTTCAAAACAGCAAGCAATGAAGATTTTTCACTTCATTATGATGGTGACTTTGGGCTTGAGCAGAAAACTCGGTCTTTGGAGAGAAATGTTTTTAACGATATCAGTTTGAGGGATTTGGGACTTGACTTATTCAAAGAGTCATCACTACAAAGGGAGCATGATAAGTTTTTTCCCGTTGATCATCTTAATCAACCCACTAGCATTTGGGATCCAGGTGTGTTGGCACCAACGTATGAAAGAGAACCTTTGTGGGACGAATTTCCCTTTGATCCTGATGAAGACCAAAGTTTCGTTTGCATCGCAAGCTATAAGGAGGGCACAAAAGGAAAAATTGTCTTTGATGAAGAAGCTTGCTCTGAAGAGTTCCATGGTGACCCTTTCGAGTTGGTTGCAGCCACCAAGGAGGATGTTGTTTCTTCTAAAACTTTCAGAACAACATTCGATGATAAACACAAATATGATTTTCCAATGCTTGAAGCTGATTGCAAACTTGGGGTCAAAGAATCTGTGAAGTATGATGTTTTTTTTGACAATGAGCACTCTCCACTAGTCAATGGCGAAGTTCATGAATGTTGGAGCAGCAATGAAGGCAGCAAAGACAAGGGACAAGGTGCTGATTTTCAGTTGCAGCCTATCAGCAGTTCATCATCTTTGAATTCTCATGATTGGGACAAACAATTCAAGGTGTCCATTGACAAGGAAGTGCAAGCTTTATCCTTGTTTGATCACACACATAGCTTGGTTGAGGAATTGTACTGGAAGGCTCAGCTTGAAGAGAGACAAAGAGGAGTGAAAGATGAAGTTGCTCTTCCCAATCTGCAACTTATCAGAAACTCTTTGGTAACCTTGAAGTCCGAGTACATGCACTTGGTTGAAGATCGTGATTATACCATTGAAGTTGCAAAGAAGGCCATTTGTGCTTCTCAAGATAGAGTGAGAAAGATTGATGAACTTTCTCTGGAGCTTGGATCAACAAGAGCTACGCTAGAAGAAACTCAAATGGCATTAATGGAAATAGAAAATCAGTTTGCTGATTTCAAAATTTTCACAAAGCAAGAGAATGCACATAAAGCCGAAGAAATCAAGCAAGTTTTTTGTGAGCTTGATAGTCTTCGAGAAGAGTTTGACCTTGAAGGTTTCACGAGAAGGACTGAAGTTACAAGTGCAGATTTAGATCAGCAAGATGGATGGAATAACTTTTCAAATTTTGACAATTCTCTCTTTGAAGAAGGTGATGAAGGAGATTATGGCAATCCTCTCTATGTGATGGAAGATGAAACAAAGAATGAGACTGAGTATGGTTTCCAGTGCTTGGATGCTTTGATCTCACTCCATGTGGATGTGCCACGTTTGCTGATTAGTCATGAATGCATAAGTGGGTTTGAGGATGAATTCTATACATGGGAAGTGTTGATTCGAGGAGATTTCAACATCTTCGGCACCAAGTTGTTAACAAGGCAAGATTTGGTAGCTGCTGGTAACTTCAATACAGCAGCAAGAAGCGAAGATTTAAGTCTTGTTACTCATGAAGAAGGGAATGAAGATGGACCAGAACTTGGTGTTTGCATGTTTGTCAATCCATCTCTTTGGTTGAACA
>VDFB02260967.1:0-43704 GCA_007258455.2 Sequoia sempervirens | reverse complement strand
TTTATTAATTAATTGAGGTTCATTCACCTTAATTGGAACCTTTAATTCATATCTAAGCCTAATTAAATGCAAATTGCAAGGGATAAAATCTGACATTCATAAATACCATTATGCAACACTTAATTTTGGAAGATGTGTGCCCTAGGTAGGTGACCTAGGACCCATTTTCCATAAGGAAAATGGATCCCCACTTAGGCCTAGGACCCTAATTTTTCATAACATATCACCTTGTCTGATGTGTGTCCTAGGTAAGTGGCCTAGGATCCATTCGCCTCATGGAGAATGGGTCCTCACTTAGACCTAGGACCCCTCTTTGAAGTATGTTTTTGGTGGTATTTTAATGATTTCAAATCCATAATTCAATGTCATCTTGTGATATTTGAAATTTAGGAATTAATGTTAAGATATGTATAAATACAAGTTTATTTCACTAAGTTAATCCAAGAATTTCAAACTAAGATCCTATAATTTCATAAACAATCAAGAGTACTTCCACAAGAGCACTTCAAAAGCATTCAAGAGAAATTTCAAAGGCATTCAAAGGAATATTTGTAGAAGATTATGGTAGCAATCAAGATTCCATTTGTCATGTCAAAGATGTAATGCATCATGCATCTTGTTTGAGCTAATGTGTTGATGTAGTGTTCGAGATCTATAAAACATATCATATCAAGTTTCATGATCAAGATCTACATTCATTGAGGCCACTTCATGCTAAATTGTAGATTTATCCAAGGTTCCAATAAGGATTAGTGTGTTGTTGCATATTTTTGTTCATTCATCCTTCCTTCATTGTTTTATACATTTCAAGGTTTAATTACAAAAATGCGGTTTGACCAAGGCAAACCCTTATTCCCTAACAAAACAACATTTTTCTCTCTTTCATGTGTGATTGCATATTTTAGGCTGAAGATGAATCAAAGAGAAAAAATGAAGAAAGTTGCAAAGTTGTGAAAGTTGCAAGAAAATTTATCAAATCACATAAACTAATCTAGAGGTTTTATTTCTGAGTTTTCAACAGTGAACATCTAGAATATGGGAGTACAAACTAAGAAAAACAACCCATAAACTGATTTTCAAGAACCCTCGTGAGGACCCATTCACCATAGGGTGAATTGGTCCTTACTGAGGTTTGAAAAAACAACTTTAGTGATTGGTACATAGCATTTCACCCTTTTTAGATCTCCCTTTTGACTGTTGTATTAGTTAGATTTAATTATTGTTCCTCATTTGTATATTGTAACACACATTTTGAATGAAATTAGGAGAAAAGTATGGTGCATCATTAGTCTCCATTTTGATCCACACCCCACCATATTTTTCCTTTGTTTCATTTTGGTGAACCCAACTTTAATCATTGCATTTTTTGGTTTTGGAGTCCTTTTTCATCCTAGATTTAGATCTTGAATTCATTAGATCCCTTTGCATTGAATTAGGTCTCAGTTATGGTGTCTAATTTGTATTCAACTTTGCATCTCTTAAAGGTTTTAGGATTGCATATTTTGCATACTTTGAATCTAAAAAAATATAAAAAATAAATCAGTCATCTTATATATCATTTACATCATATTAACTTGCATTTCAAAATTGAAACAAATTGGCATATCAAACTAGGTGTTCTAGGCCATTAGTTTGTCACATTTTTCACTTTCATTTCATAGTGAACTTTACAAAAAATAAAATTGAGACTTACTATAACAAGCCAAAATATGAAAACCACTAAAAATCGCTTAAAAATCTATAAAAACTTGTTTCAAAAACTTCATCAGGGACCCATTCACCCTAGGGTGAATGAGTCCCTAATCAGGCTTATAATTTGATTTTTTGGGCACTAAAATATTTATTTGTGCATTTTTGTGGGTTCTTTTAAGATTTTTGTTACCATTTGTGAAAAATTTGTTTAATCAATTTGATCATATTTAGCTTAATTTGATACATTTAGTGCATTATGTGATTTGAAAATTGCATTTACAAGACTCTATTTCTAGGTTTTAGTAATGAAGGAAGTCTTTGTTCTCCTTGGTTGACATTTCAAGTTATGTTTTTGGCAATGCATCTAATGTAATTGAACCTACTCATGCTCACCCAAATCTAATGAGTTTCCTCATGAAATTGACATCATTGGAGAAGATGATTATAGCATGCATGAGTTCATAAATTATTGCCTTGATAATCTTGAGAATAATGCATCCATTTGTACCCCTCCATGAAACAACCAACACAAATTGAGATTTTTTGTCTTTAACATCTTTAAATTGAGTCACAAACTAAGGTTAAACTTCCAACAATGAGTGAACATAGATCCTCTAATAAAGTGCATACCTATCCATCTTATGTTAAAAAAGTGACCAACACACCCATCATTCTAGAAGAGACTTATGGCCAAGGCTTTAATATTTTAGCCAACGAAGGATGTGGCATAACTAATGAGTGTGAAATTCATAAAATTTAAGAGCAACTTCCTATTGAACAAACCAAAGGATTAGGATATCAAGATCTTCTTCTCAACATAAGTTTCATCCTTCCTAAAGAACCACCAATGCATCACAAGGATGATAGGATCATCTTGGATCCTCCTCAGCATCTTCCTCAACAAATCGGTGAACCAACCAAGCAACAAAAACCTTACAAACTAAAAAAAAACTCCATTCTTACATACTTGGACATAAATTGAACAAAATATTGAGCACCTCTATAAAAAAAGGTTGGATTAAGTTGCCACCTCCTAGTAAAAGCAACATACCTAAGCAAAACATGAATTATTGTCCATATCATAGAACTCTTGGGCATCATAATAATGAGTGTCATGTATTAAAATTGATATTAAGTGATTTTTATTTCAATGATGATGATTTTTATCAGATTATTACATAACATTTTCATTTCACTCCTTGAAATATAATAGTTGTAAGATCTTAGTATCCTCAATCTTTCATGTTTTACATTCATTACAAATAATCCTCTTTATCCCAAGGAGCTCATTCTCATCACCTATCTTGGCTCATCCTTGTCCTACACTTAGTGGAGGAAAGGGGTTAGTCATCCTTGTCCTAGTTGGGCACTTGTCATTGTCTATTTGGCTAGTTGTACACTTTTCTTATACACTTATCAAGATTGGGATTTGGATGACCTGCTATAGGTTGGCTCACATGTTTCTTACTAGTTGTTTACATTATTTTAATTTTCATGTTTATTTTATGTGATTGCATGTGCATAATGTGATCCCCTGTAAATTTTCATTTGATGTATCTCTCTTTTTGTGCATTCCTCAATATATACCTACATTCTTCTTTATGTTGTAAATGTTTTATCCTTTTTTCTTTTCTTGTGTTTTCCTTTTGGGGATGGCACAAGGTGTCGAGACATTTAGGTCTCTTCCATGTTAACTCAAAATATTTTTCTTTGTTTTCACTATTTTTGTGTCATTCTTCTAGTTTTATGAGTATTTATGGAATGATGATGCTTTTGAGATCTATAACAACATTGTAGCAAACATATACTGACCTTGGATCCATATATCCCTTATGTATTTTGGAGGCAACCCCTCCCTCCTTTTTCATAATGTAGCTTTATTTCAAAAAATATGACTTGGTATAGGGATTTTCAAGGAAGCTCTCATGTCTTAGGATTGAACATTAGCTACTTTAAAGTAATTTCTCACAATAATGGTATTAGCAACCACTTTAAAGTTGGGGCATACATTGATAATATTTTGACATTTTTCATATTTCATGGTATTATTTTTTTTTCTTCTGATGCATCCTTTTGTTGGTGGTGTCATTGGGTTTTATGTCCTCCAATAGTGTGATATTTATTAGTGTATGACTTTCCCATTAGTGGTATTGATGTGATGCACTACATCCCTAAGTTGTGAAACTTTTACTCTTGACATTTCCTCTCTTAGAGACATTAGGCAAGATGTTTCCTAAGAAGAAGACCTTACATGAATGAAGAAAAATACTTTTGAACAAAAAAACCTTTTACTAGAATTATTGTTCATAAGTATCATCATAATGTAGATTGTTAGCCTAATGAAGCTCAAAAAACTAAATTCAAGGACACCAAGCATAACACATCTTTCTTTCCTATGGAGCCTTCTCCATGTTCATAGGTGTTTGGCATAATGTAGCTTGTTAATCCCTATGGAGCTCAAAACCCTAAATTCAAGGCCACCTAGCATAAAATATGCCTTACATGCCTGTGGAGACTGGCCTAGCATTGTGGTGCCTTATTGAAGTTGTTAGGAGGATAGCTTTGATATGGTATGGGAGTCTATTATGTTATTCTTATTTTCCACCCTATTAGAAGACACACATAGTTGACAACCTAAAGTTTTACTACCTCAGAGTGAGCACAAAACTGAAACCCTAGGCATGTGTTCCCTCCAATCAAACAATCAAGGCTTGATCTTCCTGGAGTTTAATGTTATATGATTTTCTATCTTTGTCATTTTTGCATACTTGAGTTTCATGAATGTCTACTTTAGTGTGAGTTTGACATGGGGTCATTATCTCACTAAAGTGGGAGGAAAATGTAGTAATGGAAAAAGTATCACTTTTATCCACATAATTTCGGAATAAACATTAAATAAATGAACTTAATGTTGCCTTAATTTAGTGTTGTAATATATTTTTCATATTCACATTAATTTTAGGCCCCTTTTAAACTAAATAGACTTAATTTTTCCTTATTTAGGGTGTTTTAAGGTGTAACTTTACACTTTCACACTAATCTAGGGATTTATTAATTAATTGAGGTTAGGTTTCCTTAATTATCCCCTTTAATTCAAATCCAAGCCTAATTAAATAAAAATTTTGAGGGATAAAATCTGACATTCATAAATTCTATTACATAACACTTAACTTTGGAAGATGTGTGTCCTAGGTAGGTGATCTAGGACCCATTTTCCATAGGGAAAATGGGTCCTCGCTTAGTCTTATGACCCTAGTTTTTCATAACATTTCACCTTGTCCAATGTGTGTCCTAGGTAAGTGGCCTAAGAGCAATTCACCACATGGTGAAAGGGTCCTCACTTAGACCTCGGAACCCTCTTTGAAGTATGTTTTTGATAGTATTTTAATGATTTCAAATCCATAATTCAATGTCTGCTTGTGATGTTTGAATTTCGGGAATTAATATTAAGATAGGTGTAAACACAAGGTTATTTCACTAAACTGTGCATCCTAGAATTTCAAACCAAGATCCTAGAATTTCATAAGCAATCAAGATTACTTTCACAAGAGCACTTCAAAAGCATTCAAGAGCAATTTCTAAGGGATTCAAGGGCAGATTTGTAGTTGATTTTTGTAGCAATCAAGATTCCATTTGTCATGTCAAAGATGTATTGCATCATGCATCTTATTTGAGCTAATGTGTTGATGTAGTGTTCAAGATCTATCAAGTATATCAAAGGAATTGTTTCACATTAAGTTTAAAGATCAATATCCACATTCATTGAGGCTACTTCATGCTAAATTATAGATTTATCCAAGGTTATAATAAGAATTGGTTAGTTGTTACATATTGTTGTTCATTTATCATTCCTTCATGCTTTTATTCATTTCAAGTTTTAATTACCAAAATGAGTTTTGACTAAGGCAAACCCCTATTCTGTAACAAAACAATATTTTTCTCTCTTTGATGTGTGATTGTAGATTTTGGGTTCAAGATCAATTGGAGAGAAAATTTGAAGAAAGTTACAAAAAAAAATTTCAAAGCATGAAACTAATATTCAAGTTTTTTTTTTTTTTTTATCTGATGGTGAACAATTAAAATTTGGGATTACAAATTGAGCAGAATAGAACCTAGACTAATTTTTTTGAGCCCTAGCAAGGACCTATTCACCATAGGGTGAATGAGTCCTTAGTGAGGTTTGAAAAAGAAACTTTGGTCACAGGTATACAACATTCGACCATTTTCAGGTCTCCCTTTTGACTATTGTATCAGTTAGATTTAATTACTATTCCTCATTTGCATATTCTAGCACACATTTTGAATGAAATTAGGAGAAAAGTAGGGTGCATTAGTCTCCATTTTGATCCACACCCCACCATATTTTCCCATTGTTTCAATTTATTATGTTGTATTATTGCCCTTAAATTCATTGAGTATGTGACCCTAAGGCTAGTTTGCACCATATATCAACAAGTGTAGTCACTATATTGTAGACAACCTAAACCTAAATAATTATTAATTCACTACATTGCAATCATAATTTTTTAAATTATTGAAAGAAAATGTTTCAAATAATATTGAACATATTTTAAATTTAACATCATTAACACAATTGTTGATCTATTAGTCTTATTAAAAAATAGAGAGGTTCAAATTGTCTTTTGAATAAAAATTTAGGGCATGTACAACTTAGGCCACTTATATTGGAATTTCCAAAACATACATGCCACATAAAAGAGTTGTAAGAGGGAGTCATAATTCTTGACTATCTTACGAAATTTTTTATGGCATGTCATAAAATATATCTAAATAGATATAATAAATAAAAATTCAACACCTATGTTTGTGAGTGGATCATGATGATATCATAGTAGGTTGAAGGAATGTGAGCTAATTTTATATTGTGGACTCATCTTAGGATTTGGGTGTGTAGTGTCAAAAATTGTACTCCATTCTTGGAGATAGTACAATTTTACACATTTCTTGGACCTATTTTAGTACCCTTACATTTGTGTCATTTAAATCATCATTAATAAGCCCATAAGACCCTTTATTGCATATCCCAAGGCTTATTTCAATTGAAATCCCAACAAATTCAATAAATGAATTTAATATTCTAACCCCCCGACATTCTTTCACCCCAAAAACTTAGGTTGGGACTAATACACCACCATGGGCGTATTAGTCCCCCTAGGTGGAACCCATATGCCACCCTTGGAGTATTGGTCCCATTTGCAGAATTTTTAGGGTTTTGAGTGTGAAATCAGGGTTTTCAATTCAAATTTTATGAATGTTAGCATTTGAGATCTAATAAATGGTAAATTAGATGGAATGCCTATATATCTAAGAGAGATATTAGGAAAAGAACAAATGTGATTATCATGATAACCCAAGGTTTATTTCACTAGACTAACCTCACTCTTAGAAGGGATACTAGGAGAGGTGTCAATGACGAAAAAAAAGAGAGGGGAAAGGATCTTATATTCATATGCACTAAAAAAAACTTTCTTACAACACTCAACAAGATCTGAAAGTAAGACATGAAGTATGATAACTATAGATTTTTGTGATGTAAACATGATGCAATGATTGTCCTAAAAATTTGAAATGCATCAATGATAGAGCAGACATGAAAAAGGATAATGCAAATTTTCAAATTTTCAAAATGATAATTGACTAATTATGCTATGTAACAATGTGAAAATGCAATTTTGAAATTAAGAAATGCACGAAATGAGCCAAATTAAGCTAGATCTAATGAAATGCATGTAACAAAAACTCAACCAACTAAAATAGGTAAATAATGATAGCAAACAAAAGTGCAGAAATAAGGTTTTTAATGCTATAAAAGGCAGTTTTAGGGTTGATCTGGAACTAATCTGCCTAGAGGGGAAAATGAGTCCGAGTCTAGGTTTTTCAAGGTTTTGAATGGAGAAAAATTCTCAACACATAATACCCAAAAATTAGGAAAAATACCCTATATTGGGACTGAATCAC
Organism: Sequoia sempervirens; assembly: GCA_007258455.2. Lineage (NCBI taxonomy): Eukaryota > Viridiplantae > Streptophyta > Pinopsida > Cupressales > Cupressaceae > Sequoia > Sequoia sempervirens. Next base: position 36,033 of record VDFB02260967.1, on the reverse strand, counting down.
CTAGACTGGCGAATGAGTCCTGATTTAGTATTTTTGCACCATTTTTAGCAAATTCTAGGTGAATGTTGTGTTTTCTAATTAGGATGATGTCTGGGCTGAGTGCAAATGCAGTTTTTAGATGAAATTCAATGATGCAAGATGCAAAAATGCAACCTATGTATAGTTTCACTAATGTGAGATTTAGTTACTCTAGATGCCAATTAACTAATACAAAACCTAATGCAAATTCAATGCAAACTAAATATGGGATGATGATGCACTCCCAAATAAAAAAAGAGATGCTCATATCGGGTTCACCAAAGTATGGCAATGGAAATAGTACTCCCCACCTTTGAGGAATAGAGTACAAGGGTAGGTTTCCTATTTCACACTTGCTACACTCAAGGATACCTTAGAGATCTCAATCTAATGAAGAAAAGGGGAAGAGATCTGACAATAGGGTATCCTAGGGTATGTTTAGAGATTATTGAGGGGTTCACCACCAAGCTAGGGCTTGAAAAAATGTATGAAATGCAAGATCTATTGATTGAACTCGATGATGCATAAAACCTCACTAAATGAACAATAAATGCAAATAAATTACAACAAAAAACTAGAAAAGTATAGAGGAGCACCTAAAAACCCGAGAGAGCTTGAATGGAGGTCTGAAATACTAAATAAGATAAAATTTAGGCCTACTAGAACTTATACACCAATATTGGCGTATCAATCCCAGATCTGGGTTTTTGTGTTGGAATTGGTTTCTAGAAAAAGGGTATTTGAAACTACCAAAATCTAAAAAATGACCTAGAATATGACTCATATGCCAGGACTAGCATATGAGTCAAGTTAGGGTTTTCTAGAACTTCAAATTTTGAATCTAGTCTTCAATTTCTTCTATGTCCTTCCCAATTGATTTTCAGATCTAAAACCTTGATTTCGGGGTTATAACTAACTTTTTAGTGAAGATTACAACCTTGCAAATGAGGGGACGAGTCCAAAATTTTCTCTAAGCTTGTAACCTATTCTTCAAGGGGTCTTCAAGCTCCAAGACACCTAGATCTACAATCTCAAATGAAAGAGAAGAAAGATTTGTTGTTTGTTAGAGGATAGGGGTTTGCCTAGGTCAAACCCCTTTTACGTAATTAAACCAAATGATGAGATAATGAAATAAGAATATGAAACATGGAACATGGAAAATAAAACATGAACAATGATACCTTAAATAATGTCTTGTAAACATGCAACCTAACATAAAATGGCCATGAAGGATGTAGATCTAGATATTGAACTTTGAGACGAGACAATGCTTGTAAATGGATCTTCAATGCTACATTACAACACTAGCTCACTAACATGCTTGATGCTTGATATCATTGACATGATGATGGGTCTTGAATTGCTACAACAATTGATGAAGAATAATGTCCTTGAATTCCTTAAAAATGATGTTGAACACTCTCTTGATGATCTTGAAAAGTCTTGGAATGATTAACTCTTGAGTGATTTACTTGATAATATGAATGCTTGATGAAATAATGATTTGAGACCTCATTTATATAGGCAATCAATCTAATATCTCATTAATTGGATCCCATGGGCTAAAATTCATGAAATTTGAACTTAAAACCTAGATTTCCCACTCAAAACCCTAAAAATAGGTCAAATGGGACTCATACGCCATATGTGGTGTATGGGTCCCACCTAGGTTGGATTCATATGCCGAAGGTGGTGTATGGATCCCACATGGGCTTTTTGGAGAGAGAAAGTGTCAGGGTCCTAAGAAATTAAGTTTATTTGTTGATCTTGTTGGGGTTTTGGTTAAAATAGTCCTTGGGATGCACAATATAAGGTCTTAGGGGCCTATTAATGATGATATTAAGGTCATAAATGCAAGAGGGCTCAAGAATTGATATGATTTAGTGTAAATAAATATACTTTACGACATTAAATTAAGGCCAAAATTGAGTTTATTTAGCTTACAAGGGCCCTAAATCTAATGTGAATGTATAAAATATATTACAACACTAGATAAAGGTGTCATTAGGTTCATTCTAAGGTTAATCATTCCCAAGTTAAGTGTGAAAATGTAAGCGACTACATTTTTCTACACTACAGATGAATAAACAATATGCAATGTTGCAACTCACCAAACCCTTGATATGAAGGTTTTCATCCGATGTGAAATGTCTAGCATGAATGTAGATCTTGACACTTTATTAAAGGTTATGATTCTTGACTTGAATGCTTGCTTGAATCATGAAATCCTACATCACAAATGTTAGTTCAAAAACACACATGATGAATGATGACTTTGACATGATGCTTGAATCTTGAATGTGGCTCCAAAAATGCTTAATAATCATCTCTTGAATTCTCTTGAACACTTGAATTGCTATAGATCACACTTGCTCATGAAAATTGCTTAGGAGAAAATATGTGAAATAACCTTGTATTCATACTTTTTTTATGCCAAATTTCTCAAAATTACAACACTACAAGCCAACATCAGATCTAGGAGAATAAAATATTGCCAAGAATTAAATTCAAAATAGGTCCAAGCTAAATGGGGACTCATACACCGGTTGGGGCATATGAGTCCCAGTAGCCTAAGCTTCAGAAACAAATTTCAAGAAATGTTATGTTCTATGCCAAATTCAAGATCAGGCCCCGAGACTTAGGTGGGACCCATACGTCCAAGGTGGCATATGAGTCCTAGATCACTAAATCAGGTACACACAACCCAAAATTATGAATTATGATTGGTCATTAGATAAATTTCAGGATTATCCTTGGAAAGATGGATTAAACAAGGCTTGTGGATGAAAAATAGGACCAAATAAGGCATCAAGAAGCCCAATTTTAGTAGGGAGGGCCCAAAAAAGTATGAAAATGTAAAGGGATACATTTTTCTACACTATAGGTTCTAGCACTAAGACCAATATTCTCTAGGATTTTCTTGAAAGTAGCTTTACCTCAGATTTCTACTAAACTTTCTAGAATGTGTACTTGATCTCCTTTAGCTCTGTGGATGTCAAAATCTGCAAATGGTTAGCATTTTAAAACCAAACTAAAAATCAACATCCCTATGAAATAATGAAACATGTTAATCATGCAAAATAAGATATTAAAACAGCAAGAAAAACTAAATGAGCATATAAACAACATGAATCAACTTTATCTCATAGTGGATTGGTGCTATTGTAGAAAATAGCCCTTTCCCAATCCTTGCTTGAGCTCCATGATATGAAAATGATATGAAAATGCTATGAGGATGATATGAGGTGGGAAAAATCAATTCTCAAATGAAGAGAGTGACTTTGCATTAGCTTTGTGGATGAAATTGTTGAGATTAACCCCTTTATTTATAGATTTTCTTGATGGGAGATTGGCCAAATGGATGAATGTGGGATAAAGAACAAGCCAATGAGATGGATACACTTGTCAACTTGTGATAGGCTTGAGGATGTGCAAGATTTGGGAAATGTGCCCAAGAGAGGGAAATTCAAATTTGAATTTGTGATATAAATGCTAAGTTTGACTTGTGCAAGGGACATGTAAGAGCCATGTAAGAGCTCATAAATGACTTGTTGGATGAACATGTCCACTTGTTTTTGAATTCAAACTTGAGGGAATATTCCTCAAAGATACCATGTTGAGTGAAAAATGCTGATTTTAATAAACCAATAAATTAATTTATTTGTGCAAGTGGGATTATCTAGAGGATGTGATGGGTGGTTAGGTTAGGCTAATTAGGATTAGGTTAGCTTAATGATGATTAGGATGATTTTGACTTTTTTGACTAAAATATTTCATTTATTTAAATCAGAAAATGATGGAAAATGCATTTGGAGATTTTAATTAAATAAAGTTTGATATATTTAATTAAAGGATGATGATAGGCTTAAATTAAATAAAGTTAATTTATTCAATTTAAGTGGATAATCCTTAGAGATTAAATGAACCTGATTTACCTAATGAGTGGATTAATGTGAATTTGATTTATGAATGAGCAAATGAACATGAATTGGGTGCACGATGTTAATTTCACGTGTCTACATTTTGCCCCTCTTTGAAGCAATGTACTTGTTGCATTGGTTCAAAGAATAAACTTGCCGTTATCAAAATTAAAAAAAAAATTGATTTTTCGGATGCCCCAGTGGTAAGTACAATGGTACATTTCCCCCTCGAGAGATCAAGCGAAAAGATTCAATTTGAAGGTCGATCTCATGATAAAGAGGTTCAAACTGGATGGTTATGGATGATGATGCAAATGAAATGGTTTTAAGATGCTTAGAATAACAAATCTATATTATCCTAAACAACTTAAATGATGATATGATGTGATGATGGATGAGATGGATGATGTGATATGCTATGATTATGCAATAGATGATTTATGAGATGCTTAGACTAACAGATCTATATTATGATGATGAACATGCATGTTAGATGATATGTAGGATGCTAATGATTTGAGGATGCAGGATGGATGCACGATGGATGCATTGGTGATGCCGATGTTAGTGTGAAAATGAGATGATGACAAGAGGATCCCACAAGTCCATGATCTGATGAGACTTTATTAGAGATGATGATGATGATGATTACACATGTAGATACGATGCATCAAGGTATAAAGAACCAGGATGGTATTGTACCTAGTGCGATGGACTTTGACTCGACAAACAGATAGGAGTATTCTTGTTCACACTTGACATATAGAAACCTTGCTAGGACGTACCTAACAAAACAAGTATTTGCCAAGTTATTTTACAAGAACATCCAACAAGCACAATAGACAAAAAGATAATGATCGTTGCCCCATTCCTATCTCTCTAAATCCTTTGTTCGGATATCATCGAGAGGTCCTTGGAATGAGAACAATAAGATAAATAAAAAGAAAAGATCAAGTATACAAACAAGCCAATGTTCTTCATACCTTCAACCAAAGGGATGTGTTTTGATAGGATAAGAATCCAAAGTGATATCCAAAATGATGCCCATTGTCGAAAAGATATATCCTAGGACATGCATTGTATAGGATGATGATGGGTTGATAAGTTGATTGATAGGCTGTTGTATAAGGTTGATTGGCATGTCTAAAAATGATCACAAGTTTAATTTTATTTGAAAGGTTTGTTGTTTATATTTTGATTTTAAGATTGAAGCTTGCTTTTGTTGATTGTTGTGGTTGTTTTTGTTTGTTTTACCAAAGGGTGAAGGTGATGATCAGTTTATTATGGATGATTGATTATTTCAAGTGAAAGCGAGATGAGACGGATGTATTTTTTCAAATATTTGGATGTTTTTGATGTTTTGAAATGTTTTGAGGCTGTTTTTGGTGTTTTTGAGATTTTTACAAATGTTTTGATTTTTCAATTTTCAAATGTTTTAGGGTTTTGTGTTTTTTGAATGTTTTTGGATTTTGATGTTTTTTGAATGTTTTTGGATTTTGATGTCTTGGGGGCTGATCAAAGATGAGCCTTGCCTACGTTTAAGCTCAGAGACGACGTAGTTTGGATTCCATATTTTTGACATTTTTCTGATTTTCTGATGTTTTTTGGATTTTTGAATGATTTGGATGTTTTTAGCTTTTTCACACAATTTTGACAATTTGGATATGGACATATGTGATGATATCAGTGCTCTGTTTGGGATTTTGTTGAAGAACAAGCTAAGGCTAATTGATCAGATCGATGGATTGATGACGATGATAACATTGTTGAAGATACACAACAATGCAAGGATTGGATTGATCAGGATTGATTAGGATGGATGATGATAACATTGTTGAGGATGCACAACAATGCAAAGGATTGATTGATCATGATTGATGATCATGATAACATTGTTGAGGATGCACAACAATGCAAGGATTGATTGATCAGGATTGTTGAAGCTTGATTTTGGAACAAGAGTTGTTCGAGTGATTTGATGTGACGTTTGAAGGGTGCATTTGATGCGACTGATATTGATTATTTGGATTGATATTCGATGAAAGATGAAGCTTGATAAGGGATTTTTGTTCATCAAAATATGCCATGGCTAGTGATTTGGATTTTTCTCACAAGTGGTTTTGACCATTATGATTTCACGTTTACCAATGTTCAGATTGCCACATAAGTTGGAGGATATAGATCAAGATTTATTCGCGAAGCAAGATGCCAATATCTACCCCCAGTGTCTAGCAATGTATGGATAGATGGATATGGAAAGCATGCAAAGGATGCCAAGGATTATCCTGTGAGAAGATACAATGTTTAGATAAGGAATGCTCATTTGGATAATGCTTCATGGCTCAGATAATGCTACATAGGATAGGATCAATGAAAATGACCCATGTCAAGATGTTTACCATAAGCAACTGTAAAGTGTGCCCCAAACTTCATCAAGATCAAGATAACTTGGATGATGGATGCAGATGGATAAAGATGAATTGGATAAATGGTTCATGGATGAAATGGATTTATTATGGCTGAGACGGATGGAATGTTGGCTTTATTATGGATGGGATAAGATGCTTTCATATGAACTGGCGCATGTAGATGCTCGATTCTACACATGACACACGTTTGCCAGGTTTTCATCATGGTACCTGCCCAAAGTGTTGTCCATGCGGTTTTCACTAGAGGACGATTTTTCTCTTTACTATTTTCAATCCTTTTTCTATTTTTTGGATTTTTTTATTTTTGTTTTTTTGGTTTTTTAAAAATTTATGCTGATGCCCACCTAGTAGCGTCGATGTAGATGCTTCTGTCATAATGTTCCATCAGTATCCTTCCTGAAGAAGTTTCTTTGCTAAGATACGTGCACTTGAATGCAACTTTAGGGATTCCTGATTTTCTTTGTTGATACCGAAGTTAATTTTGTCTCTGTGCGCACATCACGATAGAGTGCATTCAGAATCCTTATGATGAAGGGTCATTGCCAATACATGGTCAATGTGAGAACTAGATATTATGCATGGAGGCGTGGATGGAGTGTGTTTAGGGATAAGAGATGGATTGGTTGATAGCTTGGAATCTTTGACTCTCTAAACTTGGGAAGATGAGCAATGATGGGTGGATATGAAACTGTGCATGGAATTAGGACCAACCACTTGATACACTTTGTATGTCACTTGAAAAGCCTTCTTTTGCTTTTGTGGACATCCTTGATGGATACTTTTCCATTTTTTATTTTGCCCCATAGTTTCTTTGACTGATGGAGTTTGATAGGGATGATCTTTCTTTGTATTTTTTGGTATCCATTTGTATTTGATTTTTCCCTTATGCTTCTTAGCTTCTTTTGCTTTGATAACATTTTTTCGTACTTTGATTCAATTCTTTCTTTTGACGTTGGTCCCAATTCATGGATGGGGTGATGGGTGGATGAAGATTCGTGATGTGGATGGTTGTAGTATTGACACTAGTTTCATCACAAGGACTCTTTGTGCTCCCTATGTTGATGTTTGCTTGAGACGAAGTTGCCCCCAATATTGTGGAAGTAGTACCTTCATGCTTTGATTCCACCTGTTCTGAGAGCTCTTGTTCAGAATGCATTCTCTGATAAATGACCATTGTAGATGATGTTGTTTCAATTTGCCACTCTGCTAACTCTAGATTATACTATTCTGTCTGATTCGCTTCCTTGAGTCGATAATGTTTGATATCTTTATGCATGATGTCCTTAGTCTGAATTTGTGATATATTTGATACTATTGTTGACAACCCTATTTGATTGTAGGAATCAATAACCTGCTCTTTTTGTGTAATAATGTCAGGAATAAAGGGATCATTTTCTGAATGAAGATCATCTATGTGTCCATCCATAGAAAGCATCTCATGAGTAGATGGAGGATTATGTGCATCTTGCATAGATAGGAGAGTGTCCATTACATCATTGTAGTATCTTGGAGATACAAATTATTGATCTTGAATGATTTTGGAATTGCTTTTGACATGCTTTGGATCAAGTTCCTAACATGGGTCAGTTTCAAAGGATGAATTTCTTACAAATGGTTCTTGGATATCTTCATTAGGCATAGGAAATGGCTCAATATCCTCTTGATCTTTGAGTGAATTGGGATCAAGTGTTGAGTTGAAGATTCCTTCAATATCGGCAATCATGAGGTCGAAGGATGTCAATATTTCTTGGAAAGGACCATTGCTAGACTTTGGTGAGATATTGATCATGCTTTGGCATAAATTATTGAGATATGTCCTCTAACCCATTAGGTAATGTAGAGACATTTTCAACATGATCGTTGGTCAATGCCTCATTGGATGAGGCGAAAAAATCTTTATTGATGGATAGATCTTCATCATTATTTTCAACAATTGTGGTGGAGAGATTTCCAATGTCTTCAACCATAGGGTCAAGTGATGTTGGAATTTCTTTGATTGGATCATTGTTGGTTGGTGGACTTTGATCATGATTAAAAATTAACTCTTGACATATGTTGATTTGATCATTGAATGAAGTAGAAATGACTTCAAGGTGCTCAGTGATGGATTGATCTTGAGCCTTGTTCTCAACAGTTGTGGTGGAGGGATTTCCAATGTCTTCAACCAAAGGGTTAAATGATGTTGACATTTCTTGAATTGGATCATGGTTGGTTGATGGATTTTGATCATCATTGAAAAGTGACTCTTTACATATGTTGATTTGATCATTCGATGAGGTGGAAACATCTTCAAGGTGTTCATTGATGGATAGATCTTGGTCATTGTCCCCAATAGTTATTTTTTGTGTTTGTGCTTGTTCTTGTTGGGTGGCTTGAGAGGCTTGGGCAGCTTGAGAGGCTTGTTTCACTTTTTGAGCTTGTGTTGCTTGTTGCATGGCTAGATATTGTTGGATGGACTTTTGGTAGGCATGGTGAGCTTTTAGCGCAATGTCATATTGTCTTGTTGCATTTGGTTTTGGTGGTGGGGGTGGTGGAATTGGGATCATGTTGGATGTAGTGATGGGCAGTTGAGATACTTTAGGATTGATCGTGAGGGTTTGAGATATGATGGGTATGATAGGGGTGGTTGGAATGATCGAAGTGATAGGGATGGTCAGAATGACTGAGGTGATAGGTGTTTGGGAGACCATATTTTGGTTTGTCAGGATTGATGTTGTCATTTGATTAGATACCATCTATTGGTGCGATGTTGATGGTATATCCAAAGGATTTGATGTGATGACTTGATTGGTGTTAGGTGGATTGATTTGGATGGACTAATTGGTGCTAGGTAAAGGGGGAAGCCCTAAACCAAGGAATGATTTTGATATGGGTAATGGTGGTGGAGATGTCTCTTGGCATAATGACTCAACTATTTTGGTAAGTGTAGCAATTTGATCTTGATTTTGATCTGGATTCCCTTGATATAGTTGATTTGGTTTTTGTTCAAGCAAATTTGAGATGCATACTTGTGGTGTTTGATTTTGGACTTGATGTTTTGATTTGGGATGATAGGTTGAAATTGAACATTGTTGATGTTGGGAACCATATTGCCTTGTTTTGGAGTCGTTAACATCTTGTTTGAATTTTGAACAATATTTGTATGATTTTCAACCATATTTATCCCAAAGTTTGCCAGATTCATGTTTCAAAAATTTGTACTTGGTACATTCTCATTTGGCATGTAGGGATTTGGTGGGATGACGTTGTTCATTTGAAGGATCATGCATTGATTGTTCGGTTGATAGACTTGTAGGTTTGGATTTAGATCTACCATTGGGAGATGTGTTCCAATTTTTTATTTGGGAATACTCACACTTGTTGTTCCATTGACATTTTTCGAAGGTAATGATCCCATGTACGGTTTGTATAGATGTGAGTGTTGATAATCAATCAGCATTGTAAGGCTTTGATAGCTTAGTTGACTTGGATTACTCATGATGAATGGATCAAGTTTATATTCCATGTTCCTCTTTGTGTTTTGACCTTGTTACAAAAGTCACCTCTAAGGTTCCTAGGACCAATGATGAGATGACAGATGGGTGAATGATATGAGTGTTGAACGTTTAGGGATTTTGGATCAATGCTAGACTTAGGGCTTGATTTTGATTGTTTGAGTTGGATAATGATAATGGACTTGTAAACCCTAAGATGTAAGATGTTATCTTAGGATGAACTTGTTCAAATAATTTATGATTTAATTAAATGTATGAGAAAGGATGCATTCCCACACACCTAATTTAAACAAATGATTTTGATTTGATGACTTACCCAAGTCTAGAATAATGTTTCCAAAGCTCTAAAGTTGTTTGCGGGATGAAGATGGTAAATGTTTGGATGGATGAAGTGTTTGATTTTGATCCTAAATGAATCTAGGAAGGACTTGTTTACTAGGCCAAGATAGTGAAGAACATGCCTTTCTCTAAAAGTAATTCAAAATCAAAAGATCAATGTTTGCATGAAAACCATACGACCAAAAGATGCCAAGCATATATGTGGGGTCCAATTGATTTAAATTTTTGCTTAATGGATTCTTTTTACCACAAACACACTCTTGGTTAGATTTTGAATCTAGATTTCTAATGTCTCAACTTTCCCCTTATCCCGAAAAGTGTATTATGCGAAAACCAAGGAAATTTGAGGCAAGAGTTACCTATTGTTGACCTTAGTAGGAGAAAATTGAGATGAAATCCAAATGATTAGAAGCCTCTAAGGATACAAATCCCAAGGGCAAGCAATAACATGTGAATTTGTTCAAGGATATTTGCCTCTCCTAAAGGGTTTGAGATTTGATGCTCATGTTGAATGTTGGTTTTCAATGTTTTCGATTAACGCACTATTTTTTCAAACAAGAACAAGTACAACCCTATGGATGTGAAAGATAGTATTTGTTGGATCCCTACTTGGACAAGTCTAGCTACGCTTATCTTTAGTGAATGGTTAGATGCTTGACCCCATTGGCTCCCCTCCACGACACTCACTTATATGGGGCAGCCAAGCATCAACACCCATGAAAATCCCATGGCACGTTTTCCATTTCTACTAAAAACCATAAAAGTGTGGGGCGGCTTTAGAATGACCGTTCTTACTCCAACAAATAGATTAAAGGATTTTGGAAAATTCTAGCACATGGGTTTTAGTAAGGACTTTCCATTTGTGGAGATTGACCCATATGACAAGAGTCCCCTTTCGGATCCATCTTGTCAGAATCAACTGTGTGATACTGGCGTTTCTTCCAATACCCACATTTATATCCTAGCTGGAAATATTCTTGGCTTTAAAGTGTTACCGGTTGAGTCGTTCCCTTGGGTGAGTACTTTTTCCCCAAGGCAGGCCCTCTAGGATAAACAAAAGCAAGCAAAGAAAAAATCCGTAACTCAATCAATCTTTGACGACTCAAAGAAAGAGAATATACACAATGATGCTTTACTCACACTCGCACAAGATGTTCAATTTTAAACCCAAATCGAAGTGTGTATGGGCAATTATTTACACACCTTAATGTGACCAAAAGCCTTTTGATTCTCAACATCGTTGTGAGGCGCAAAGAAGCGCATACGTCTTTTGATGATATTACTTTGTGCAAATAATTACAAAACAATAAAGATACACATTCATTTTATCCTTCAAAACAATGATTTGATTCATTTTAAGCAACAAAGGAAGTGTGAAAAATTTCCTTGTTCAATCCAAAAACCAACTTTAGTAAGTTTGTGTCCTAAAGTTCGTTTTAATCCCTTTGTGATAAAAATGGAAGTGTTCTTTTTAGAATCCAGAAAGGTATTAAAATGATGTAAAACAAAAAACTAAAGCGTAAAATGGAAGCTCTAGTTTATCATAATGAGCATTAAAAAATGCCTTTTGTAAATTTAAAATCTGATGTTTAATTCTTTGACTCCACTCTTTCCTTGTCTTTGCTCGACTCCAATCCTCTCCATTGTCAACCTCCACCTTTTTCCTATAAGAAAAAAAGAAAAGAAAAGAAGACAATTATACAAGGATCAATCATTTTATACATTATCATTAAATAATGGAACAATTTTGACTAAAAAGATCAATGATTTTGAACTAATAAATGAGGCATTAGTAATAATTTCACTTGCCACAGAATTTTAGTTAAAAATAGACATTTTTTCCATCAAATCTTAAAGCCTCTTCTGCAAAGAATTCAAAATTAGAAAGTTTAATGTGGATAGGTGAAGAATTGATGTGACTAAAGTAAGATTTGAAATCTCCTCCACTTGGCCCGTAGAAAATCATAAATGAGCAATGTCACTCAAGAAAATTCATGAATGAGTGATATGACTTTGACTCCATCAATGTCATGTTATCTTCCCCATAATCTAGCATAGATCTTGTCTGAAAACGAGTTCTATCACATTTAGTCTTCAGTCATGTGGAATATGCATAGTTGGGTAGCACGCAAAAAGAGTGATGACTTCAAAGACTACTGGCTATCTCTCATTAAAGCGACTTGACAAGCTGCAGAGTAGAGAATGACAGTCACTCTAGATCTAGTTCAGAATATTTCAAACTTTATTTATGGTAGAAAGCACAAGAACTAAAAAAAATTCCATTTAAAATCAACACCTATATGGCCTCTCAGATTCGAAGCAGCAGCTGGTTCCCTATGCCACACATGAATGTTAATAGGATACATGATACCCAGTCAATTGAACATTAGCACAAATAAATAAATAAATAAAAGAAGTAGCAATGTTTTAATAAAAAGGCTCATGTACAACAATAAAATCTGTAAAGAGATAGCATGTCTGATGCCTCTTGGTACAACCATGGTCTGTTTTGAATGATTCGCAACCTTAAAGATGAAGTGTCATGGTCTATGCTAAAGAAAAATAACGTGAGTATCCAACATCAAATGGTTAGTGGGAGAAAATCATGACGTTTTATTTTCCTCAAGACAAATTTATGACAACTAGTTCCCTACGCCACACATGAATGTTAATAGGATACGTGATACCCAGTCAATCAAACATTAGCACAAATAAAAAAAAGAAAATAAGCAACAATGTTTTAATAAAAAGGCTCATGTACAACAATAAAATTGATAAAGAGATAGCATGTCTGATGCCTCTTGGTACAACCATGGTCTGTTTTGAATGATTCGCAGCCTTAAAGACGAAGTGTCACAGTTTGTGCTGAAGACAAATAACGTGAGTATCCAACATCAAATGGTTAGTGGGAGAAAATCATGACGTTTATCTTCCTCAAGACAAATTTATGATGCCCGATTCATTTAGTGAGGGTACAGATTGCATCCACTCCAAATCTGAGCATTTTGTAGTCATCATCATCACCATTGTCCATGCGTTTGGCGATTGCAATGAGGAGATGTAATTATGCCTCTGTCTCTATCTCTCTGCAACTTCTACTATGCTCATCCATGTGCAGATTTAGTCAAACATAACAATAGCCTTCCACTGTTGTGTTAATAGCTATAGACTTAGATGGCGACTTCCACCTATAGATCTATCTTTCACTTCTTCAATTTGGTGAACCGCAGCCTTGACATGATGTTGAACTCAATGTTGAATGTACGTGATAAATGAAACATGACCAGAAAACTAAATGCTTTGATCAATGCTTTACATAAACTTTTCTAGCATCCTCGCTGCCACGTCTGTCTTACAGCCTGGGTGACGACTGGTGTCACGTGCTTCTCTACAGCTCCACTTCTACGACCACTTTCTCTACAGCAGATGTATGCCAAGAAGCTATATATACTCTAAATGAAAAGTGTAATGGATGTGACATTACCATGAGCAAGAAGCTATATGGAATTAGATTAGAGAGATATGAAGCAAAATGTAGATTGACTCATGTGAAAGCATAGACAATGCGTTTGAACTGTTTCGATAGATTGCCTCATGTGAAAGCATAGACAAGGCGTTCAAATTGTTTTGACAGATTGCCTCATGTGATGTTGCACGCAAAAAGCTTTCAAGCAAAGGCTGGGCATTAAAAAGGCAGCAAACAAAGTAGTTTCAAGCTACTGCACTTGGCAGGTGTAAAGACAAATTCCATAACTATTGCGTAGCTTCCTCTAGCACCGGTGGATAATTCCTATTATGTTCATGTGCTACGGCTGAAACAGTTTGATAATGGATTCAGAGAGATCATTTAAACCTCTACAACATTCTATTTTCAAATTTTGCGGATGAGACAAGTGAAGGCTTAGAATATTTCTTAATGTACCACTTGGGTTTAAGAATTTGTAGATGTAGACTGGTAACTCTAAAACATAGAATTGTTCATTGCTTCCTGCTGACACTATGATTGATAAGGATAAAGGACCTAAAAAATGCAACTTGGGTAAGCTCCAAAGTATACTCTGATGTTGCATACTCATTCAACGACAATGATGAAGAAAGTGCAGTGAAATAAAAACCCAAGGCCGAGGTAAATGGAGAAGAATCAGGCGTCTCAAGGAAATAGCATGCAAAATTAAATAAATTGCAGACTATGGACAAAGTGGATTTGAAAGGTATCTAAAGAAACTTTCAATCTTTTATGTTAATGAAGCTGGCTGGCGCAAAAAACTGAGCTTCACATCCCTTCAAAAGATATAAAAATTTAAATCAATGCAACTGTCCTGTGTAAAGCTGTGCCCCAATGCTGATTAAAATAACTTTCAAACTAAATGCCATTGGCATGTGTAAATCTAATCTCTACAATGATATTTCAAAAGACTTTAAAGCTAAATGTAGGTCGTGCGAAATAGCAAGTAAAGGCTTTTAATTTTGATCCATGTTCCACAACAAACACGTACAATAATATTAAATGCTCAACTTGCAAGAGTAGATGGCGAATCCAAAGGGATACGGTGCACAATCTCTATTAACTAGAGAAGGCAGACAAAAGCATGGCAAACAAAGATAGTGATATTTAATGAAAGAAACAACGTATTTCTTTGCCTGTGCCCAAATGGAAGCATACAGATTCAAAAAAAACAAATGCAGATTAGTCAAACACATATCCAATAAAGAGTGTTCTTGTTCCCTGAATTTTTCAATATATATATGCATGTTAAATATATATAAAGCCCTCCTTCTAGCACCATTTTGTGGATGTCAAAATTTGCAAATGGTTAGCATTTTAAAACCAAACTAAAAATCAACATCCCTATGAAATAATGAAACATGTTAATCATGCAAAATAAGATATTAAAACAACAAGAAAAAATGAGCATATAAACAACATGAATCAACTTTATCTCATAGTGGATTGGTGCTATTGTAGAAAATAGCCCTTTCCCAATCCTTGCTTGAGCTCCATGATATGAAAATGATATGAAAATGCTATGAGGATGATATGAGGTGGGCAAAATCAATTCTCAAATGAAGAGAGTGACTTTGCATTAGCTTTGTGGATGAAATTGTGGAGATTAACCCCTTTATTGATAGATTTTCTTGATGAGAGATTGGCCAAATGGATGAATGTGGGATAAAGAACAAGCCAATGAGATGGAGACACTTGTCATCTTGTGATAGGCTTGAGGATGTGCAAGATTTGGGAAATGTGCCCAAGAGGGGGAAATTCAAATTTGAATTTGTGATAGAAATGCTAAGTTTGACTTGTGCAAGGGACATGTAAGAGCCATGTAAGAGCTCATAAATGACTTGTTGGATGTACATGTCAACTTGTTTTTGAATTCAAACTTGATGGAATATTCCTCAAAGATGCCATGTTGAGTGAAAAATGCTGATTTTAATAAATCAATAAATTGATTTATTTGTGCAAATGGGATTATCTAGAGGATGTGATGGGTGGTTAGGTTAGGCTAATTAGGATTAGGTTAGCTTAATGATGATTAGGATGATTTTGACCTTTTTGACTGAAATATTTTATTTATTTAAATCAGAAAAGGATGGAAAATGCATTTGGAGATTTTAATTAAATAAAGTTTGATATATTTAATTAAAGGGTGATGATAGGCTTAAATTAAATAAAGTTAATTTATTCAATTTAAGTGGATAATCATTAGAGATTAAATGAACCTGATTTACCTAATGAGTGGATTAATGTGAATTTGATTTATGAATGAGCAGATGGACGTGAATTGGGTGCACGATGTTAATTTCACGTGTCTACAAGCTCTTGTTCCATAATGTCAAATATTTAAAAAAAAAATGATTTCATTCTCATGCTTTATCTAGATTCGATAGCATTTGATTTTTTTCTATCACCCCAAAATTAGGGAGAATCAAGTAAAGTTTCCTATAGCTAAAAAAATATTTGGTTAACCATAGGAGGAACACCTTTCAAGGTGTATATTTTTAAATCCATAAGTTGGTGTTAATATTATTGGTTTTTATGAAAAACCATTTTAGTAAATTTTGTTAGATCTTAATAGAATTAAATAGAATTTCTATATTAATAAAATTCATCATTTTGAATAAGTCACCAAAGGTTTGGGGTCAACTAATGGAGAGATGGGATACTTTAGGTAAGGGATGGGGCTCCAAAATGGTGGTGATTTTAATATGGTTGAGATGAAATAAGGTAAATATGGGATTCTACCCTTGTATTGGATAGTTAGAAAAAGGGATGAACTGTAGTGTTGAAAAAAGGGTCCTTTGACATTTTTCACACTCATTTGGGTCCTTATGGATTTTGGCTTAAAGCTGGCTTGATTTAGTGTTGTAATGTGGATAAGAAATTCACATTAGGTCTTGGGTCCTTATGAACTAAAAGTATTCAAATGGTACATTACCTAAGTGTTGTAACACACTTTCACACTTTTTTAGGACCTTGTTAATTAAATAACCTCTTTTCACCATTTACCAAGCCTTGTTTCAAAGTGTTGTAAAGTGTTGTGACATACTTTCACACTTTTCTAGGTTTTTCATTAATAATTGGGCTTTCTTATGCTTTAATTGGCCCCATTTTGCATCCACATGCCTTACTTATGTGTATTTTTGAGAATAATCCCAATAAATATCATTTAAAATATCAAAATCCTGAAACCCACTTTAAACTCTTAAGGGGGGACTCATTCGCCATTATGGGTGAATGAGTCCCCTTAGGTGGGACCCATTCGCCCAAGGTGACGAATGAGTCCCCTTTTGTAGACATGAAAAATATCCTGATCAACTAACTTTGATTCTTCTTTAATCACCCCTCTATTAACCATTTAATTAATTCATCTTAATTCCTCTATTAATCAAATAAATCTAATTTATTTGATTAAATCATTATCCTCTTTTGATTAAATAAATCATTTTATTTATTTAATCCTAAAGTCTCTCTTTAATTAAATAAATCAATCTTATTTAATTAACCTCTAAATTTCTTCATTTAATTAAATAAATCAAATTTAATTACTAACATCATCCTCTTTGATTAAATAAATAAAACTTTATTTAATTAAATCTAAAAGCATTTTTCTTCTCATTTTGATTTATTTTAATCCTAAAATCTAAGTCAAAAGTCAAAATCATCTAATCTTCACTTAAATTAATCAAATAATGATTAATGCTAATCTAATCCATGTCACATCCTCTAGCTTTTCCCACTTGCACAAATAAATAAATTTATTAAATTTATTAAATCTTCATTTTCTCTCAACATGGCAACTTTGAGGGAATATTCCTCCAAATTTGAAAATCCCTCCAAATGGGATGTGTCATTCCAACAAGGCATCTATTTCATCTTACAAGTCCTTTTTTCCTTGAGCCAAGTGGCTGTAACTCCATTTGACTCTCCCTCCACCTTATCATTTCACTAATTTCAAATTTCAACTAATTTATTTATGGGCACATTCATCAAAATGTGCTCACCCTTTATCCTCTAACATATTGATAAGTGGCATCTTGTCATTGCCTCAAGATTAGTCCCATATTGCAACATTTTTCTCATTCCTCCATCTTGTCTTTCTATAAATGAAAGGCTTCTCTTTGTAATTAGCATCCACAACTTAGAGCAAAATTACTCTCTTCACATTGAGAGATAATTTTGTCCACTTCATAGAATAACATCTTCAAGGCATTTTATCATTGAGCTTGTCAAGGGTTGGGAAAGGGCCACTTTTCATATCAAAGTGGCACCAATCCACTATTGGATAGGTATACTTCATGTTCTCATATGCTTTGATCATTTTGTTATTTGTTTGCATTTTGAAACATGTTGAAATATCTCATAGGGATGTTGATTATTTTTTGTTTGTTTTAAAACACTAACCATGCTAATGTGTGTGCTAGAGTTTAAGCAATTTCTAGATTTTGACATCCACACCTTTAACTCAAAATTCAAATTTAATTCAAAATTCTGGCAAGTTTTTATTCTCCAAGATCTAAGGTTAGCCTGTGATGTTGTAATTTTAGGAATTATTGCATAATTGAGTATAAATACAAGCTTCTTTCTCTCATTTTCATACCTAGCAAATTTTGCAAGCATTCATGCACATAGTTCACAAGAGAATGTGATCATTCATAAGAGCATTCAAGGCATTTCAAGAGCAGGTTATCAAGCATTCAAAACCTCCTTCAAGTTTCTTCCATCATGCCAAAGATTGATTGCATCATGTTGTTTTAGAGCTAACAATTGTGGTGTAGGATTTGTAAGCATTGCATTCGAGATCTATCAACATCAAGCTAGAGTTCAGGTCTCCATCCATTGGAGCCATCACTTACATGTTTGCATCACCTTATTACTAGGGTTTGGTGAGTTGTAACATTATTATTTGTTCATTCATCATTCTCCATTTTATCTCATTTCATTTCAAGGGTTTAATTACCAACAAGGGGTTTGACCAAGGCAAACCCCTATTCACTAACCCCACAACATTTTTCACTCTTCTTGTGTGTGATTTGTAGGGCTAGGTTGCAGATTACCAAGAAGTTAAGATTGGAAAAGTGATCAAAGTAAGTCAAATTTTTCAAATTCCTAAGAGAACCTTGGAGAAGATCTATAGGCTGAATTCTACAATTTTGGACCCAGATTTGTATGAGGAGTAGAAGAGTAGACTAAGGGCTACAATTTCCTATTTTGAATTTCTAGAAATTCAGAAGTGGATTGATTTTCCACTATTGGTGAATGAGTCCCACTACACATACTTGAACAGGAATTTTGCAAATCTGAGAACCCTTTTGCCTGAAACCCATTCCTACACATTTTCCAAAAAACTGGACTAAGTCTCCTAGCTGAGCGTATGAGTCCCAAATGGCATCAACAGTGAATTCTTTAGGATTTCGGAGCTCCATCCTACCTTCTTCAACATCCCAAGTGCACATTTCCAGTTTCTTAATTTTCTATTACATTTTACTTGCAATATTAGTTTGCATATATCACATTGCGTTTTCAAACATCTTACATTTTCCAAGTTTACAGTTAGTGGTGAACCCTCATTTGTTGTTAACCTTTCCCTAGAACTCTCCCTTTGTCAAATTTCAATCTCCTTTGCATTGAAATCTCAAGGGTTTGTTCTTGAGTGAATAAGTGTTGTTTTGTCTATCTCCTTTTAGTTCCAAACCTTAGAAGCGAAAGAGAGCACAAAATAATTTTATTCATGAACAATATTACATGTGCAATAAATTAGGCCTTTTTATTCTAATATGAAATATTGCCACAACCATACACATTGGTTTACATCAAGAAATTCTAGGTTTGACTTGATAGGGTATTTAAATACCTTGATTAAGCTATGATTTATACTCAGTACTTCTTTTCTCTTGTCAACTATTTTCATTTTTAGTTAAGCCCCTATCAAATTTCATTTTATCTAATCAGTATCCCTTTAGGTTTAGTATTGATTGAAAAATATTTGTTCCCAAGTTTGTCAATTCTCAATTATAGTTTAGTACTTCTCTATTGGCTCATCAACCCACATCATTCCACATTTGTCATGTGGAATTTGGATGCTTGGACTAGTTCATTGATTAGGTGGATTTCTTGGTGAAATAAGGCCATTAAGAATACTTCTAAATTTTTTTGCATCTATGGTTTCTAACTAGATATTTTTTGTTATTTTTGTTACAAGGAGACCACCTTGGATCTTTTCTAAATCATTGTCAAGCATTTGAAGGCAACCCTTTTTCTCTTGCTTTGTATGCGTGGACCATTGCTAATATTAGAAGTGAATTTTTAGCAATCATTTTTCCATAGTTCCACATATCAAATCCAAATTCCATTGGCTAAAAGTGGGAGATCAAGATTACAATTAATTTTTGTAGTCTCTTTGAGACCATCATACTAATCAAGGTGTCAATTAGATAAAAGATAAATATAATATACTTAAGGATTTTTGATATCCTTTAGGATTTTGTCAAACATTATGTGCAATTTTTCAAGTCTCAAAAAACTCCTAAACATGATCATGTATTGAAATAATTCTTTAATTTTGTTCCTTGTTGACTTTCCTCTTTTCAATTAACCTTCTATGATCAATTTCTTTCCATTGTTGACCTCCAAGAAATAATTTTTATGATGGCTAATGATAAATCCCCTAACTATGATGGCTTTCCTTGAGAATTCTACAAGACCCTTTGGGATTGTGATGGAAAGGATCTACAAAATTTTTATCTTGAAACTTACCATTTCAATTCCTTCAGAAATGTTATGAATGAAAGTAATATAAAATTCATTATTAGAGGATGTTTATAATTAGATACTAATCATGTCACTCAAAATCTTCCATAAATCATTGTCAAAACTCTTGCATTGAAGTTATTCCCTCTCAGCTAAATTGTTCATATTCTACCACAAACAACAAAATCCCAATGTAGCGAT
The DNA here is from genome assembly GCA_007258455.2 of Sequoia sempervirens. Lineage (NCBI taxonomy): Eukaryota > Viridiplantae > Streptophyta > Pinopsida > Cupressales > Cupressaceae > Sequoia > Sequoia sempervirens. Next base: position 15,380 of record VDFB02260967.1, on the reverse strand, counting down.
TTCATTTATTTGTGATAAATTTTAATAATGCCTAAGAAAAGATGGGGTCAACATAAGAATGACAAATATCGAAAATCCTAAAAACAAACACAAAGGAAAATAATATGAAGGACATGGAGAAAATTGAGAAGTTAGAAAAACTATGAATAACTTTAAATTAAAGTAACTTCATCATTTTTGTAAACAAAGAGCATGATATTATAAAAGGTTTTTAGAAGCTAAATCATTCACATTCTATCGTAGAAAACAAAACCCTAATGTAGAAGTGATTTTATTGCTTGATGTGAAATTTTCATCTGACTTATGAAAAGATAGGGTTAACATAAAATGACAAATTTAAAAAACAAAGGCAAATAGCATGAAAGGTTGTGTCCCTACCTGTTGTCAGTCTCTTCCAAATGTTTGGAAAAGCTACCCCTTTCCTTACAAAACAATGTTGTCTTAACATGCCAAACATCTAATGTACAAATGAAAACACAATAGCTTTCATAACATTTTATCATCCATCATTTTTTACGCCGAAGGTGTAACCTATTTCAAGAGGACAAAGCTAAAATTGTCAAATCAAGGATTGATATGAATCTATCGACCACTAAACGAATCCCAGCCATTTATCATTTTTCATTGTTTTTTCGCCGCCATCGTCGCTTTTTGGGAAAATTAAAAGTTTTTAATTAAAGCCCTAAGGCTTTGTGCAGGCGCAACCTGCACTGCGCGTTGCCCAAGCAGGGAGTACCCTGCTGTGCAGCTTGCGCAGTACACGGGGTACTGTGTACTGCGTACTGCACAGGTTGCGCAGCAGGGTACTCCCTGCTTGGGCAGCGCGCAGTGCTGTGCCTGCTTAAATTTTTATGCTTGCTTTTTAACAATTTTAAATTTTTATTTTATTTTATATTGATTGTTTTTTAACAATTTTCAATTGTATTTATATTGATTGTTTTTTAACAATTTTAAATTTTATTTTTTTATATTGACTTTATTTATTATTAATAATTTTTAAAATTGATTTGATTTATTATTAATAATTTTTAAAATTGATTTTTATTTATATCATTAATAATTTTTTAAATTAATTTTTTAACTTATTATATGAAATGATTAAAATAATTTTATATATTATTAGATTTTTAAATAAAACTTTTAATTACATAAAATAATAAAAAATTATCTTAATTGACTTACCACATTTCTTTGACGTACCCATTGCACACTAAGGTGCAATTGCTAGTTATCACTCTTGACGTACTCCACGTGAATGTAGTCGAAAACGGCATTGGAGGATGGGGCATGATATCTTATTATGACTTAGTATGTCGTTTTGTAGGGAGAATAGCTACTGCCAATCCGAAGAGGCTTGTCACAACGGCAAAATATATTAAAGAGTATACGATGTGAAATTTAATATTTATATTAGATAAATTAACATGGCAAGTTCGGTTCTTTTCATTAAAACGTTTGTGGAGGAGTAATATATGTGTATTTCAGGCCGCCTTACGTTCTTTGACAGGCTCACTCGTTATACTTATCGATGAAACAAAGCATTGAAAGGGAAGGTGGTATCTTTGAATTTGTATACATTTTCGATAACATCATCAATATGTATTAATGACATAGGATAGAAAGGGAAGGTGGTATCGTAGAATTTGTATACATTTTCCCATAACATCAATATGTATGAATGACATGGGATAGAAAGGGAAGGCGGTACCGTTGAATTTATATACATTTTCTGATAAGATCAGCAATATGTATTAATGACATAAGTTAAACAGGTACCAGAGAGTGACAGATTTTCCATACTTAACGATGAAGCAAAGTGCTGAACGCGACAGATAACCAGGAACGGGTATAGTTAATGAATATTAGGTAATGTGAGAGATTAATTATTGTTTCAATTAGCATAGATGCTCTTTTATGGGCGAATCCTCGCTCATTGATCAATAGCTTGGATCCGTATCTCTGCATCTCTATATATATTACTACGGAGGAGGACATCTTATTTTCCAATGGCGAGCTCTCGCGGCGTATTAGCTCTGATAAGTATTTACGTTGTTTTGTATGTTTCTGGATTTGGGGATTGCGCGAATGACTTGCAGAGAGAAGAAGAATTCGGCATGCAGAGAACGGGTGGAGAGAAAGAGCAAAGCTTACATCTGGCTTGGGCAAATAACAAGGACGGGGCGAATGAGAATATGCTCACTCAAACTCAAACATTGAGCATGCCTCTGCAGGTAGTCGACAGTATGGCAAACTACGGAAAATTCAAGGAAAGGAAGGAGAAAGTGAAAAAGGAGGAGGAGGAGCATAGTCTCCAACAGCTTTTGCCAAATCATAATGATGAGTTTATCACAAGGCTAAATGAGCAAATGGCCACAGAATTTAGCCCGTTTTGGGTTCCTGTAGAGGAAACCAGCGTCATGGAAACGTACAGAAGATTCAAGCACGAGGATGAGAAGGAGGATGAGGATGAGGAGAAGCAGAAGGAGAAGGAGAAGGAGAAAAAGAAAAAGAAAAAAAAGGAGGAGGATGATGAGGAGGATGAGGATGAGGATGGGGATGAGAAGAAAGAGAAGCAGAAGGAGAAGCAGAAAAAGAAAAAGAAAAAGGAGAAGAAAATGAAGAGAAGCCAGAAAAAGAAAAAACGGGGAGAGGAACAAAAGAGAAGGCTACACTTAATTTTATTTTCAATTTTGGATTATATACTCGATTGTATATTTAAATAAAAAAATAGCTAATAGTGAGATGGATATGATAGGAATAAATTGTTTTATGTTTTTTATATATTTGTTGTTGGCAATGTGTAGTAGGTTGTGGGGTGTATTGTTGAGTTTCTAACTATTTTTTCAGGGTAAAAATCCATTTCTAATAATTGTGAGTATCTTTATTGAAAGCCAAAAATATAAATTATATGTAACATTTACACTTACCAATTGTTTTTTGGCATGGTTTTGAAATGCTTGGCACTTTGAGAAAAAAGGATTTAAAAGACATGATTTCGAAATATTGAAAGAGATGTTTGAATCCAATTGAATAGAGCACAGTTTAATTTAAATCATCTTAGGTGAGTATGAGGGTTTTGTTAATATGATAATTAAATATTTTCAACAATTTTAAAAAATATATATTCAAGCAAAGCTAATTTACAATAGACATAAAACTTTTGCAAATAAAAACACAATATCCTAAGACACACTGTTTGCATGATTTCATTTATTTTCTAACACAAAAACACAAAACGTTTTTCCTTTCCTCACAATCTCTACAAAAGAAACTTCAAATGTTATATATATAATGATTAATCTTTACAATAACTAGGCGAAAGATGTCCACCCTTGTATGCAGCCACCTAACTACCCACTTGTTACATTATAAAGATCAAAAGTCAAATATTAAAGTTTAACATGAGCATATAATTGAGCTCATTAAACATTACATTCTAAACATCAATGAAAGTGAAATTATAATATTCTTTCTAATTGATAAAATCTGGGAAAATCTACTTGTAAATAGTATTAAAATAGGAAAATGGAAATAAATTGTAAATATATAAACATATAAATTTTAACAAGAGCATTCATAAAGAGTACACAAAAAATTAGAACGAAATGGGACAATTAAATAGTCATCTCTTAAAATCTACTAGTTGATTTACCATCATCCTCCTCTTAAGGCTTAGAAGAAAGTACAATATTAGGAGAATCAAAAAGAGAAGTAGAGTTTGAAACTAAAATTGAGGATTAGAAAAACAATGCATGACCAAGTAGGAAATGGATGGACTTGAATAATTTCATGACCTTCCCACTCATCAAGTTGAACAACTTAGCACAATGATCTTTCAAAGCTTTCTAAAAATATTTCACATAGTCATTATAAATTCTTGATTTGATGGCCCAAAACACACCTAATAGCATCATTATTTTTTAGCAGTAAGAAGGGGAAAATACCTCCCATTATAGATGAACCCTCAAAGAAGACATAATCAACAATCTAGTATTAAATTTTTTTCTTTGGAAACAAATATGGTTGAACACAACTAAAACATGTAGAAGATGTACAAGCCTCTTATCCCAAATAAGATCCATAGAATTTGAAAAAAATATAAGGACCACTTTGTTGTAAGCCAATTGGTGAAGAAAATCACACAGTAACCCTTGAACAACCACACATATAATTTTCTTACACCTTTTGATATTTGAATGAAAAGACATGGTCTAACTTTGCAATATCATAAGGACCAAGCTCCATCAACTCCTTTTTATGTGAAAATAGGAACCTATTTGTTCATCAAGAACACCTTCATTCTTTTATGCACTAGAACTCAATCTATGTGAGAATGAAATGATAATGAACCATAACATAGATAACCAACCATGCACATGTATCATTTATTTAGTTACAATTTGGTTGAAGTTTCTAGATGAACAACACACTTGTCTCTAAGTGAATATCACTCATCCACCTTTAGTATTGATAATGTGAACAAAATCAATTTTTTTTTTTACTACAAGTCACCTCAAATGCACCTAAATATAAATAATTCTTAATTCCAAATGGGTGTTTTCAAATAAAATGGTAGAGATGAAGGATGTAATTAAATCCTTATAACCATGAAAAATAAGCATGTACAAGAATAAGGTTCATGCAAAAAGTACTGCACTTTATTCATTTTATAGATTGCATGGGTGTCACCTTAGCCTATAAATTAAAAATAATCAAATAAAAAAAATGTTAGGAAAAAATGTTATTTTTGAGGGTGGATTAACAATGGAGATTATCTTAGACAAAAAATCCAATCTCTTTTCAATGTCTATTGGGTCTGGCAGAAGGATGTTAAAGGTATTTTGGACAGCTGATGCTCGTCAGTCTCCCACCCTATGTTGGCTAATCTCTAGTGGCAATCTCTTTTCTTCATTAGTTGGGTGCTCTAGAAGGAGCGCAATAACACAGTTTTCAGAGACAAAAAGTCCCCTTGGTTAGTGGTAGCCAATAAGATTATTAGTCAGGTTGTTGAGACTATTTCCATATCTTTTTGCAAGCCCAAATGAAATCCTAATAACTTGCAGCTATCTATTGTGTTAGCTTGGAACCTTTTAGAGATCCTGAATGCTCTTTCCTCTCACATTCCACCGAATAGGAGTAGTACTCCCTAGTACCCTTGAACTTGTATGGCTAAAGCTTAACTTTGATGGCTCAACAAAACCCAACCCGAATCGGGTGGGTGGGGGTGCGGTCATTCATGATCACAAGGGTAAATTAATTTTGGCTTGGGTATGTGCAGGATCATGATGGGCCAAAAAGTGGCAATATGATGGGTATGTGGCTAGCGACTCTTTTTTACCCAAAATTGATGAAATGAAAAGGTCTTTTAAAGGAGATTCTCATCTTTCCACCAATATAAATTATGCTTTACTTTGAATTTAATAAGTAATTATTATTCATTTTCTATTCAAATTATGACTAAAGTCCTAATTGAAAGACTGATTGAAAAACATCTATAGCTTTCAAACAGTATCATATTTTTTGAATCCAAAACATGCATCACATTCTATGCTTCTCATACTATAGGATTAAAAAAAGAAAAATTAAATTTCATGAGTTTTTGACCAAGTTAAGGGGGTCAGACATACAATTTTTTTATTTTTTTTAAAGTTGTAATAAAAAATTCATAATTAATTGTTTGCTTGGAAAAAAATTATGAAAAAATATGCATCACATCGAGACATGAATCCTCTACTTATATCTAAAATCTTATAAATTTTTTTATCATTTTATTGTGGTTAGGGTGGTCAGATAGACATCTACTTCTTATTTTGTCCCTAAAATTTAAGTACTACTGCATTGAAATTTCAAATTTTCACCAAATAGATTTTTTATTTTTTTAAACAAACCTAGTAGTTTAGAAACTACATTAAATTTACTATAGATTCTATTATTACATTTTTTGAAATAATATAGAAAACTTATTCAAATTTTTACGTCAAGTTGCCTAACTCTGTTTTTTCTGATTTTTTTGCCACTTAAGGGCATTTTTTTCCATGATGATCTTGCACATACCTACTTATGTGGTGAACATGGGGATACAATCATCCATCTTTTCTGAGGTGGCAATGACTTTTCATGGCATCCAAATTTCCATGCAAGTTGAGATTTCCAATTTGTTCATTGTGGGAGATTCGAAAAACACTATTCTCATGTTGATGGGAAAGGCTAATCCTTGTTGGGAACTTCGGGACCCTATGTTGTGTGCTCATAATTGCATGATTTCCCTCAAAAATTTCAAAGCTAATCACATGTTTAGAAACAACAATAAAGTTGTTGATGCACTTGCTAACATTGGCACCTTCACCCCAGAATTAGTAATATGGGATAATATTCTTCATATCCTTAGGCATGTGTGTGAATTAATGAATCATGAAGCCAAAGTACTACCCAATTGAGATCGATCTACATTCGGTATCAGCTCTCTTTGAGATTTTCCATCAGTTTCACTTATGGAAAATTAATCCCTATAAGCAATATTTTCATAATCTCATTTACTTGTGATTTTGGTATTCATATTGGAATTTCTACATACTATATTTTCTTGCTTTGAATTTTTATAAATTCTTCCATGGGAGGTGATCTAGTTAAGGAAGAACCTACTAATTGTGAGCTATGGAAACAAGATAAGGATGTTTGGCCCTTCATTTAATGGGGCAAGCTAGCTTTGTATGTGGAAGGCATGTTGGGGCATGACCCCAAGCTCTTTGTGGCATTCACTATCTCTTAGGTGGATGGCACTATCACTGTTAGTGGGTATTCCTTCATGGTGACTATTGAGCTTATTACAGACGTGACGGGGCTTTCATTGGAGGGAATTTGCATTCCCCATAAGCCCAAGCATAATTATCATAAAGACATGGACCACTTTTTGAAAGAGGGTGAAAAAGTGAACAGACTCCGAAATGGCTTTAATCAAGCTAACCTCCTTGGCGTTTGGAGTAAGGTTGTGGAAGTCCTAATGAAGTATTTTATGCTCGAGGGATAGTTTCATCACTTTCATGCTCATTTGTTTATGATGCTTAACCATCTTTGTTATAATATAAATATGAACTTTGCCTTTTGTATTTTATCCTCTCTCGAACAATCTATAAAAAATGTCTAAGGTAAAAGCAAGAATTTACCCATTCACTAGGGTCTTATCTTCCATCTCTGTCAATACTAGGCTACCTTGTTACTCTCCCCTACCATTATTAAAAAGAACAACCTAGTCATTTGTGACCCCACTAAACCCCTTATGGACCCCAGTCCCTCCATTACCATAGATGAAACCCCTCCCACTTCTTGTCATTTTACCCATTCCTATGGTAAAACCCTTGCTAATGAGGAAACCCCTCCCAACCCCATTAAAGTTGTTCCCCTGTCCAAGCCCAGTCCTATTTCTACTTGTAATTCTAGCGATTCAAACAATGAGTTGTGGAATCCTACCCCTACCAATTCCCCCATGCACTCCCCTACTCATGCAGAGGTTTTTGATGTCCCCAACACCCCCTGTTATTAACCTTAGCCTTCAAAATTCCCCTAATTTCTACATCAATTTGGAGGGGACTCATGTTGAACCTAGGGTGAGTTTTTGACAATTATTCTACTGGAAACCCCCTTTACAACAAAATCAATAAAATTTCAAAGATGGTTAATGTCCAAAACAACATACTTAAGTGGCTCCTGGGTCAGCTAGTTACTACCATAGAGAGAATCTGGATTCTATAAAATAAGATCTGACAACAGTAGGTTCTGTGGCCAAGGGAGGTGGAGGAAAAGGGCCACTGGGATATGATAGCCTCCTTTGCTAAGTTGTTTGGGAATTGGGCCAAATGGGATAAGGAGCTGGAAGAGTTGAGAGCTATTATTTGCATGGAGGAGGATAAAAAGAATTTACAAATGGAGATTGATGCTATCCATAGGAACCAAGAAAAAACCATGCAGTGCCTCCAAGTCATAGCTGGTTACAGTAAAGTAACCATAAATAAAACCACCCTCACCATTTAGATCTTTCACCAAGAGATAAGGAAGGGCCAAGAAAAATGGGTGGTTGAGGAAGGGCATGATGATGGTCACAAGTAGAAGAAAGGTAAGTCAGTTGATAGCTCTACTCTAGATTCCATGGTGGATACTCAGGCTATGTAGAAAGGCCCTCTATCTTTTGAGGAGAAGATCCATTTCCTAGCCCAGGAGTGGAAGGAAATCAGTGGTCTCAAGTTGTTGGGAGACTTGTAGGTATTTTGTGTTCACGTGCTGGTCTTTTTTGGTGTGATGTCTTTGTTTCTTTTTACTGGTCGAACTGTTTAAGTTTTAGTTTATGCTTTAGTTTGTTGGGTGTTTCAATTTTTGTGAGCCCCTCATTTTCCTTAATGGCTATTTTGTAAATGGGTAGTGGCGCTTCTAGTCTTATTCTAATCAAAATAATGAAGATTATCTTTCTTTGTAAAATCTACCAAGACTTTGTCTGTTGCTATAGAAAGATCATGAATTTGAATAATTTCCTTTTTTTGGTCAATGAACATGTTAGTTTATATGTTTTCTAGCCTATTAATTTATTTATCATATTATCTGCATTCAAAGTACTCAAATTAATTTAGTAGACACCAAGCCAACTATAGCATATTTTTTATTTTTCAATTTTTTTCTCTATTTGATAATATTTATGGTTAACATGGAGTCACCTTCAATAGAGATTTTATGATAATTGATTTTCTTTAAATAGTTTGTAAGCTTAAAATTAGAGCTTGAAAATAATTTTATTCTTTTTAAATTATAAGTTTTATCCATTGTTGTTACCTCTTACCTTCATTGTTTCTAATTACCTCACTAACTCTTGAGAGACTAGGGTTACCTCTAGAAGCTCACCATCAAAATTTAGTTCTTATCAAGTAGGAAAAGTAATCCTAGATCCAACTAGGATTAGATTATCTTCATTTGAATCCATATTTGAACATAAACCAACTAGGGTTTGATGATTGGATTGCTACCACAAGGGACTGCCAGTCTCCTAGGGTTTGTATTCTCTTGAGTTGTAAAGATGATAAGTTTTGTGTGTGTTTTAACAAGCCTGTTTGACATAAACCCTAGATCTAAAAATGTAATTTATCGAACAAAAAAAAATGAAAATTGAGAGAACAAACCCAAATTTGAAAAATGTAGATGAAACAAAGAAAATATGGGATCTACCTTTTAGGAGATGGAACTAAAGGGGGACTAGGATTCCTCCACCAATTTCCTTTAAGTTTCATTCAAGAAAACCTTAGAGATCTCAATCTATGGATAGAATGAGGGAAAGATATATGAGATAAGGTGTCCTTGGGGTGTGATTAAAGACAAAAGGGGGTTCACCACTAAGAAAATGCTTAGAAAGAAGGAAAAGAAATGATATGCAAATGTAACTATGCAACCCAAGATACAAAACTTAAAATTAGAAGAATGGATTGAGAAAGGATAAAGAGGAACCTAGAAAATTGAAGAAACTTGAAACAAGGTCTAAAATCCTAAAAATTTGACTTTTAATGCACACTGGGACTCATATGCTAGTAGGGGTGATGTAGTCCTAGTTTAGGGCTGCTAAACAGAAACTGGAATTTCACAGTAATAAGTCTGAATCATCCAAAATATGGAAAAAGTGTTATACCAAGACTCATATGCCACAAGTGGCGATTTAGTCATGTTTTGATTTTTTAGAAAGTCAAGGTATGGATATGTTCTCCTATATTTTCTCTTCCTTCCAAACTTCGTTATTGGATTTGAACTTGCTAAAAAACTACAAAACAAAGTATAGTGTTGATTTTCTTATGCGGGTTTGCCTTTGTCAAACCCTTAGTTTGGTAATTAAACCTTGATAGAAACAATATATCTTGAAAGAAAATGTGAGTACAAGTCCTAACCTTAAGTGCATCAAAGATTAGGAAATCTAAGGCACAATAAAACACTATTCTAATGTGCTAGAATAAGATGCAAGAATGAGACATATAGATGACGACTTACTTTAGGAGATCTTAGATAGTCACGCTAATAAGCCATAATGATGCATGTACATTCCTTTAGGTAGAAAGTAGGATGAAAATGGAGGATGGAATCACTTGGGAAACAAGTCATTATGCTTGGTTTGATGGCTAGTTGCATCTCCCCAACCTAGAATCCATCATGATTCACCATAGGAAACCATCATCAATATTTGACAATGCTAGATCTTGAATGAAAGTGATCTTGAAGACCTGCAAAAACACTATAATGCTGCTCCAAGACTTCAACTTTTCTTGCTCTTGAATACTTGTAAATCTCTCTTGAATGTTATTTCTTGAAAGTTCTAGGATTGTTTGAATTACTTTTCTAGGTGAAATAATGATTTGAAACCTTGATTATATAGGCACTCCTAATTTACTATTAATTAGATCCCAAATGCTAACATTAGCCAAAATTTTGAATTAGAAACCTTAATTTCCCGCTCAAACCCTAAAAAAGGGCCACACAAGACTCATATATCACTTGTGGCATATGGGTCCCACCTAGGGGGACTCATACACCCAAGGTGGCATATGAGTCCCACCCTAGCTTTTTGGGGTGAGAAAATATTGGGGTGTTAGAAAATTAAATGCCTTTGTCAACTAATTTTGTCAGAATTTCAACTAAAATAAGCCTTTGGATCCAAAATAAAGGGTATTAGGGGCCTATTAATGATGATTTAAAGGGTCATGAATGCAAGGGTATTAAAATAGGTCCTAATTGAGTGTGAAATTGTAACATCTCCAAGAAGGGAGTACAATTTTCTACACTAAATTTAGCCCCCACTTTAGCACCCATATGACTCTAAATGCATATGCAAGCTAAAGGAATTCGAACAATACACTTTATCTCATAAAAGGACACTCAAATGGATTTATTTGTAAACATGGGAGAATGAAGCCTCCACTGTAACTATCTACAAAACCACAATGTTAGGAATTACATCCTACAAAACCAATTCATTAGTCATTCAAAAATCCTCTTATCTAACTTCCTCATGAAATCAAATTTGAGGGTCTAGATGTATTCCCCCCTTGATTATGCTTGCTTTATGGAGACTTGGAATCAATGTAGCAATCTAACAACATCAAATTAGATAAGTCATATCATAGGTTATTTCCAAGTACCATACCACATAGTGATAGACATTTGATGAGAATGGGAGCGAAATCACGAATCCAACACAATGAACTACGTCCAAAATAGAGATCTCTAGCCCCCAATATGCTAGTTTGAATAAAAAAACACTTTTAACCCTAATATGCAAATGACCTAATTTCAACATATATGAGAGTAAAACGTGAAGTAATTTGTAATCATTTTGTCTTTTACCTTCTTATAGCTTGATTTCGGTGGAGAGTGAGTGATAATGTCGAGCATACGAGCATACGTTCCTCCAAGACTCGAGAGCCTATGCGAGCAGGTAGCATGAGGAGACCTACAACATCTAGGGAGTGGATTCTTCTCTACCTTAGCTTTGTTTTTACACATTTCTAGATAGATTTAGGACCTTGGAAGAAAAATTCTTGAAGTGTCTCTTTTTTCGCAAAGTGTCCCCTTTTCCTACAAAGTGTCTCTATTTTTCGTGAAGTGTCCCACTTTTTCACAAAGTGTCCCATTTCTTCACGAAGTGTCCCAAAAAAGGAATAAAGTGTCTAGGGCCCTTAGAAAAGTAACCTAGAGCAACTTTAGCACACTTTTTGAATGTTGATGTATAGATTTAATATTTTAGAATGCTTATAGATGATATTTTTTCTTTTTGTTGGAGTCCTTAATCGTAACAGCATCTCAGCAGCAAATTATTCTATCGATTACAAGACCTAGTTGCAACACTTTTGGAGGAGGATACACAAAATTTATAGGATACTAGGATATATTGGGCATATCTCATGCCTCCTATGAGATACCATGATGCCATGCTAATGGCATTGGCAGAGAGTTGGGATGCAGATACTTGCAGCTTTCGTCTACCCATTGGCAAGATGACAATCACTTTGGAGGATATTCATTGCATTCTTCGAGTTCCTATTCAAGGCAAGACTTTCCATTTCATAGAGGACTATTCATAAAAAAATATGAGAGAAAATATATAGTATTTTCTTGTCGAGGATTGATTTGGGAGGAGATCGTGGGGCCACATTTTGAGATACAGTGGCTACTCTATGCATGATCACCACTTGTGAGATGGATTATGTTTTTCACCATAGCATTAGTACTAGTCCTAGATGGAGGCCTAGTTCACATGATACAGGATATGGAGCAAAGCAGGACCGTCTATGCATGGGTTCGCAGCATGCTTGCACATCTTTACTATGATTTAGGATGGTTCGCTTCCTGCAAGGTCGAGAGCATGTTGCATTGTGCACTACTATATATTTGGTGCCTGGAGCAGATCACATGCACTAGGCCAACAAGATTTCCTTTTGTATGTGCCCTTGGATACCCATGCTATTTCAGTTATCCACTAAGATGAGCCTGGAAGTATGGATATCTTCTCTATTGGAGAGTCAAATTTGACCACCTAGATCAAGAGGACATCTTATGAAGACACTACATGTTGATACCGCAATGGCCGTATGAGACCTGTCAATTGATGTGCATGTAGAGAGATAGGTTTTTACTAGGGATGCATGATTACCTAGTAAGACCATTCTACTACAATCATGTCATGAGATAGTTCAGATAGGCAAAGGTGCCACTAGCAGCATTTCCATTTTATAGGCGATCAGTGTGGAGTGCTTGGAGACCAGGAGATGCGAGATGATTAACAGTCGATGATGTTATATCCAGTGATTAAGATGATTCAGATCTCGATATGCCTTTGGTCTCTGACGTTGATGATGTGGGTGCTACATATGCATATGAGGAGTGGTGGGCCACAACAAGACCAACTTTGGTATTTCCTATGGATCAACCTATAGGCTTTGCATGGTCTCTTCTAGACTAGATGGATGAGGAGGAGGAGATAGGTGAGGAGGCAGGGGTCAGGGTTGCAAACCTATTTGCGGATGAGGTAGAGGATGACTACGGTGAAGAGGTAGACTCATACTATGAGGAGGGGGAGGAGGATGAGGAGGACAAGGACGAGGAGGACAAGTGTCAGCTAAAGAGTGATGATAGTGATACAATAGGTGGTGGTCCAGTTGCCCATGAGTGGAGAGATTAAGCTCCCACTCATGTTACTATATCATAATCAACAACCACAACACGCACCATCACTTATGACCATGGAGAGGCTATCACATCTTCTATTCCTCCTATGTAGGATGAGGCTATTTTTACACAACTGGCTGAAGATCTAGGTGATGAAACATTATTTAATATTATGCTTATGCTTATGTTCATTCTTTTGATATATATATATATATATATTATGATGTGTACTAATTAGCTTTACGATTTCTATCTTGTAGGGTTTGAGAGAGAGTTGCATGATCTCTACCAATGGGTGGCCGTAGAGATAATCCCTCCTTTACTTAGAGACAGGGCTATCGGTACATACTACATGCCCCCACCTATCAAGGAGCAACATCCAAAGTTTTTCGATCCTTTTGTGAGGCTAACAGGAGTATACAATGGAAATACTAGGCACATTGATCAAGCTAAGGGTGATCTATTAGTACTGCAGGCTGCCTATGAGGATCTTCAGCCATCTTGAGATCTAGCAGAGGTCGAGAGGCTTCATCCATAGGTTTCTAGTCTATAGGTGGATAGAGATTGTATAGAGAAAAAGTGCATAGAGGTCATCGGATGGGAGGTCATGGCTATTGGACAAGTAGGGGGGCTATAGTATGCACTAGATTCTATTGTTAGATCATAATCGCATACTATCGATGAACTGTTTCTTGATGGATGTGATCACCAGGTCTCGAGAGATTTGGTAGCCACAGACACACTAGCATTGTATATTTGATGATATGTATTAAAGTTAGATGGCAATGTGATTTATCAAATATTTTTTGTAAGACTATTTAATAAATGTCTCCATGATCTAACATGTCTTATGTGATCTAATTAAAACTATTTTAGTTTCCTTTTAGATGCAACATTATGATTGAGTATGTTATGCTAAATTAAATGCACCTATGAACTAATTGTACAACATTAAATGCATATAAGGATCTAATCTAACACAACATACAAGATTAACTTGAATAGTATGAAATCTAAAGTAACCATCTAAAATTGATTTAAATAATTACTTTAGCATTCAAGACACACATATGATTGTTTGTCAAGAAGGAAGCAATGTGAGAGAACATAGAATGTCATCTATTAACTCTAACACCATTGCTTTATCATTCACACTATTCAAGAAGATTAGAAATAGTACTGGTGCAAATGTGTGGCATTAATAGGTTTTTTAAGAGGTGTACCATCCATCTTTGTTAACATGTAAGTTCCACACCTATAACTTTCATCAATTATGTAAGATCCTAACCAATTAGGGCTAAATTTTCTTTGTTTTGGTCGAGGTGAAATTGGCATTATGTTGATTTTCAAATAACACCAAATCACCTTTAGTATTTAATAAATGAGGGATGACATGATCATTGTAACTAAGTTTCAATTTTATAGAATAAGCTTGGAGACACTCAAGAGTGTTAATGTGTCATTCATCAAGCATTTCAAGTTGATGCAATTGTTGTTCTTTATAAGTGTTGCCATCGGTAAGTTCTTGAAGAGCGATTCTTAATGAATGAATCTCTAACTCCAAGGGCATTATTTCCTTTGTACCATAGACAAGGTTATAAGGAGTATTCCTAGCTGAGGTTCTAATACTAGTATGATAAGCCCATAATGCATATGTCAACCGTGTGTTCCAATCCTTATTATGGTTGCTTAATATTTTCCTTAAGATTTGATCAAGGGTTCTATTAGGTGATTTAGCTTGACCATTAGATTGTGGGTTGTAACAATCAATAGATGATATTCTTTAAACCACATAAATTTCCAAACTTATTACATTCCAAGTACATTAAAAGCAAAGGATGCATAAATCAAAATCTTTTCATAAATGTTCAAAAGGTAAATTCATTAATAAATTCATTCCATGTATGCAAAAGAAGTAAATTTCATTATCTACAAAGGTCATTGCAATGATACATATGTAAATGCTATTTGCATATCAATGAGTTTCCATAAATTCATTCAAAATTTTGATTACATCAATATCTTTCAATCAATACATCTATTTCAATGTTGCACCAAAATTTTCATTCCAATACATCTATTTCAATGTTACATCAGATCTTTCAAATAGAATTGCATTTAAAAGTGGGCTTTACAAGGCATTCAAATTAATACATGAATACATTTATAGCATATAAATATCTGAACCTCAACCG